>JAVSBS010011315.1:0-47489 GCA_033124195.1 Coracias cyanogaster
TAGGGCTTCGGATTTAAATCAGATGCAGAAATCTGAGTTTAGCTGAAGTAGAGCCCTTTTAGACTGTATGTATACTTCTCCATGTGTTACTACAAGCTCACTGATTAGAATAAGAATGAAGAAACATTGATTATTCCCAGTTTATCACAAACCAGCTGTGCCAAATTGCCCTGTTGATCCACTGAGAAAAAACATTTTTTTAAAGACACTCGAACTGTCATGTAATGTGGTTCTATATCTACTATTTATATCAACTACTCAAGCAGACTTTTAACATGACAGCCAAATAGTACCAGGAAGTTTTAATAGTTTTTAAAATCTGTAACTCTGAGCCTGGAGAGAACACTATGATCAATACAGTTTTTGGATTATACTGAGTAACTATTTCTGAGGATGAGATGGTTAATTTCAACTTTCAATTTTATCAGATATACAAGACATAGTGAAATAATTTTGCCATTCAAAATTAAAACTGTGTTTCTTCATTGGAAACTCAGGTTCTGACATATATGCTATCTTTCAAACTGAACTAGAGATATTCATTTTTAATGTAATATTTTTAGTTATTATGCTTTGAATTACTTCTGGAATAACAAAACGGTGCCACTTGACTGTTTGCAGTATTTATGTGAACCAAATTACATAGCAGAATACACACATTCAAAGACTTAATTTCAATGAGTTAATTAGTATTGAACTGAAGCAAAAAAAGGAAGGGGGGAGGGAATCCTTAGTAGTTTACTGCTGGTAGGGAAAAAAAAAAAAAAAAAGACTCTTGAAAGCACATCTGACTTGCAGCCTGATGAAACTCAGGCTACCAGGAAAGCACTCTGGAGCTTGGTAGGTTTAACTTCAGTCCTAGAGCTAATTTCAGCTATGGAGTAGATCACAACAGCACTAGCAGTAACTGACTTTTTAAAAATGACTGTCTAGACACAGAAGCCTATTTCCCAAACACAATCTCACTTCTCCAGTGGCTTTTCTTTCGCAGAATTTGAGACATGGCCCTTTCAAACCAGTTTGAGAAGTGATAGTTATATGGACTTCAGCACTATGAAATGCAAAAACCGTACCCATTCAGTTAGACATTTAAAATAATGTCTTCTACATCACCAATCTCTATCACAATACAGATGTCTATTTTAAAATAAGAATGCTTTGTCTTCAAATTTGTGATTGCCATCAACTAACTTTTTCTCTTCACTTACAGAGAATGAAAGAGACAGCATTTTTGCAATATTAGTTTCTTTAAAACTTATTAATGTGAACAATGAAACAGTTATTCCACTTTGGTATTTTATGACCTATGCCAGATTAAATGTCAGTAATAGCTGACATTTGAGAACTTGTCTCATCCATTTTATACAGAAAAATGCTACAATAATCATCATTATCTAGGATTATATTAACCAAAAATCCACAGTGTGCATGCTTTGGGAATCTCAGGGCTCCTCCTGAGTCCAGGTAGACCTGAAGAAAGGCTAGGATTATATTTAGAGGTATACACTTTAGATCCCCTATGGTTCAGATCTCAGTTTTTAAAACTGATGATTTAAAGTCATGATGAATTAGCAGTTAACAGCAAGGATAGGGATTTCTTATTTCCAGACATTCATGGCGAAAGTATAGATCAGTGGCTATTAAATGCAGTGATGTTCCTAGCTTTGAAAGTCACAATATTGTGCACTGCTGGAAGCTGACAGCTTTTTTATAGGAACTACTACTGTATACTCATTTTATTGTTACTTTCTCTTCTAAGCATTTCATTTTTCTAGTTATGAAAAGTCACACCTTCAATGCTGTGCTAATGGACTGTGCTAGTCTGATCTTCAGTACCACTGTTCTCAAAGTTCTTGTTTTAGATTTAAGTCATTAAATATAATAAATGAAAAAGTCAAATATTATCTTTGATAAAGACATGGACTATGCTCTAGAGTTTGACAAAAATTACACTTCAATTATATTTAAATTTATATAAAATATACTTTAAAGAAATCTTTACACATGCTAATAACATCACCTTATGCTAAGGGGAGCAAATACATTTTATATTTGATCTACACAGGAAAACACTGCTTACACAATGAATCCTTAAGCTAGTTGAAATTGTGCATATAGCTATTTAGTGCAGCATAGAATAGAAAATAGCCTCTACTTGACAGCAATAGACAGAGCTGATCTTTATCTTAACATACAGTTTTCCTCTGGGATGAAGCAGTAAACTTTGGAATAATTATCTAACTTGCAACCTAATTGATGATTTCAGTTGTGAAGAGCAATGAGGAGGTACTCAGGGATCACAAAAAAAAAAAAAAAAACCAAACAACAAACCCAAAACAAAACCAAACATCAACCGAAACTGTAACAACTGTGCAAAACGAAATAAAACCAAGATTCTAAACCAATGCTTCCCTTTGCCTGTTTAGAAGTATCCTTTCTTTAATGTTTTTGGTAAGGTAATAAATTCTGAAGGTGAATACTAGAACCTGCCCTACAGCCTGAGTTTCTGATCAAATATCTTCTGCTGGAGAGATTGGTTTGGACATAGCTGGTCAACACAAGGCTTGTTCATGGCAGATTTTTATGCAGACCTGCAAAGTGTGTGGTCTCCTCACTACAGATTCATGTCTGAAGCATTTTTTAATATCAGCAACCACCAAATTATTTGATGTCATGCTTTACTTTGGCATTTGGCAGCAAGTAAAGAAAAAATATGCAGTTCCACTTCCCCATTAACTACCAACTAAACAAGTAATTTATTCCCTAAAATTGTACTTGCAAGTTAAATTTAAACAAACACCAACAAAAAAAAAAACCACCCACAAAACCCACTACAAAAAACCAGGAGAGAAAACCAACCAACCAACCCACAAAAAAAACCCCCATGAAAACCAAAGCCTGGTTTGAGACAAAGATTATAGACAATGCATTACAAAGTTAAGAGGGAAAAAAAAAAAACCACAAAACCAAAACCCACAAAGCATGATTTATACAGAATCATAATATTTGAAATTAGATTGGAAGTATTGTATTTGATCTCTTCCAGATCAAAGACTCTTCAAATCTTCATGATAGCTTTTTCTTAAGGTGTTACAGAGCAGAATTTAATTTTGGTTAAGTGAAAACTAAATTGGTTGTATTCTACTATAGAAGAACGCTCTAATGTTTTTGCTGCTGTTAGTCTATTCTTGATCTCCTAACCTTTAATTTGTAGCAGCCAGTCCTAGGGTGAAGGCAGAATTATTCAGAATACTACTAATAATTAGTGCCTAATCGCTAGAACTAATAGGAAACTGCTAGAAAACTGACTGGTGTATATATGCAGGATTTAAAGCCAATGAATGCAGATTTGAAACACAAATATGTAAACAACAGAAGGATTTTAATTTTGACTTCCAAAAGTTGCCACAACTAAGAGCCCAACGATGACCTGTGACGGTACTTTTTGTATTTCCACTGTGGCAGAAAAGTTATGCAAATTATAACTGTCCAAAAAGCATTCATACTTTCTGCTTTAGTTAGCAAATGCTTTCATAAACTTTCTCAAAAATTTCACTAAATGGTATGAAGATACAAAGACCAAAAAATTTCCATACATGGTAGTATCTAATAATAAGAGTATTGTGTCCCATTCCGAGCTCCCCAGTTCAAGAGTGACAGTGAAATACTGGAGAGAGTCCAACAGAGGGCTATGAGGATGATACAGGGACAAGAACGCCTCCCTCATGAGGGAAGGCTGAGAGCCCTGGGGCTGTTCAGCCTGGAGAATGGAAGGCTGAGAGGGGATCTGATCAATGTTTATAAATATCTGAAAGGTGGGTATCATGAAGATGGGACTGGTCTCTTTTCAGTGGTGCCCTGTGATAGGACGGGGAGCAATGGGCATAAACTTGAACACTGGAAGTTCCACCTCAACAATAGGAGAAAAATTCTTTACCGTGAGGGTGATGGAGCCCTGGAACAGGCTGCCAAAAGAGGTTATAGAGTCTCCGTCCCTGGAAACTTTCAAAACCCACCTGGACTCATTCCTGTGTGACCTACCCTAGGAGAACCTGCTTTGGCAAGGGGGTTGGACAAGAGGATCTCCACAGGTCCCTTCCAACCCCTACCACTCTGTGATTCTGTAATAAGCAGATACTGAGAGGAGTGTAACAGTAAACTAATGAAGGTTGTGTACTTTGATGATCAAAGTTATTCTAGTTGAGCTGGGGCACAGAAACATGGTATCACACATAGTGGACTTATGCACCTACATTAGTGAAAGGACAGAAAAGTTACAGTACTCTGGTATCTTATGGCAAGTGACAAGATAGCACAAAAATGTTTTATTTCATAAGAATGGCTAAATATACAACTTCTGAAAGCTGCACTCTCTCATCAAAACCAGCTTTATTGTATATGACCATAAAAACAAGTTTCTTCCCCCAAGAGTCTAGTCACACACTTTGCTTTCAACAGCTTACAGTCTTGTCTTCCCTGACAATTTTCAGTGGAGATCTTGAATAATATTTGTTGAGTCTCATACTCAAAAAACTAGAGTATTGGCATCAGTTAAGCTATATTCTGATATGAGTTACTGAATGAGTCTATGGCACGGCTCATTCCCTAACAACCCCTTACATGAATGGGGCATACAGGGGAAACTGCTTTTCGCTCTATGTGTGAGCAATGATTTGTTAGACAAAGATCAGAATATTCACATTTCACTCGCATATTTGAAAATGCTAAACTATGGTGTCTACTTTGGTGTTGTAAAAATGTAATGGCTTATAAGTCCTGAAAAATTCTTATTATTTTATAGAAAGAATGAAAACATTTATTACCCTCCATTTATATAGACTTTATTTATAAGTAAAATATGGTAAGTAGGTATTAAATCCTTATCCAAAATTACACCTTATCACAGGACTAATATTAATGTCAACTACTCAGAGTTAAATTTCATTCACTCTGATAATCAACTCAAAATATGAGAAGCCTAATAAGGCAATTTCCCCTCTGGAAGAAAACAAAATCTGATTTTTCTTAGTACAATACTGATTAAGATCCAATATCTACAAACCACAGGCATAGAACCTGACAGGCTACTTCAATTTTTATTTTGTAATATTTTTGTTGGTGTTCATAGTTGTTCAGTGAATAGCATGTGTACAATCAAATCATATTGTTAGAATAGTTAGAAAACTGAAAGCATTGTTACTGTTCATGACAAAAACAAATTAACCTTGTTTACATCTCTTAGTGGACTTTCCTATCTCCCATTTATTCAAAAACATTTGCAACTCTTCCAAAGATTAATGTTATACAAATGGCTGTAACAGTACTTAACATCTTAAATAGTCTTGAAATATACAGTGCACTATACAACCTAAGATGTTGCTAATAAATACGTATCAACATTTTTAAATAGCACAGCAAATTGATGGCTTTTATTCACATAATATTCATAGGCAATTTATAATTCTGTGTTCTGTCATCTTTCCTAAAGATTACAAATGCTACCTTTGCTCTTCTAAATTTTACTTGAGAAACTTAGTACTCAGAGTTAATGACTTTAGTCAGATTTTTTGGAAGCTATTAATTGCTAGGAGTGCATGGCATATCTGAAAATTGAAAGATCTGAAAGATGTCTGAAATTTTGCTTATATATAAGTATATATTTACATTTTTTTGAAGTGAGTTACTGATTTGAAACTTCCCATTTCACATGAGTGGATCATTCTAATCCTTATTTACTGAATAATCTGCTGCTATTTTCCACGAGGCTTGTCTCATTTCAGGAACAGTGAAAATCTGTGCCATGCTGCCATGACAAAGTACTTTATAGAAAAGCCATATCTGTAATATGCTTGCCATACTTGTTACAGAATTTTGAAGATAAGTAATGAATTAAAAAGACTGCAGGAAGCAACCTGGGAACCATGGGATTGAAGAGGCTGCCACCTGAACTGAGGCAGAGTATCCAATTCTGATCCAAACACCTTTTTTTAGTTGTTTGTAAAATTTATTAGCACAAAATTATCTATTATCTTTGTTTACAGAAATGATTGAAGGGATTTAGCTGGGATAAAAACAAAAAAGCCCCCAGCCCTCCCTCTCTCTCCCAAAGAATCCACAAAACAACCAGCCATGGGAAAGTTTCACCAAGTAACGTAACAACAACAACAGAAGACTATTTCAGAGAAATACTGGGCAGATATATATTTGTATCTGCCTATATCTGGCTGTGGTGGGTTAACCTTGGCTGAGCATCAGGAGCCCACCAAGCCACTCTATCACCCTCCCTTTTCCTCTCCCTCCTCAGCAGAGCAAAAAGGGGAAGGAAAATAAGATGGAAAAAAAACCCTTGTGGGTAAAACAAAAGCAGTTTAGTGATAACAGAGGGAAGCTAAGCAAATCTGCATGTAGAAACAAAGAAAAACAAAGACTTAGTCTCTACTTCCCATCATCAGGTGATGTCTGGCCCCTTCCTGGGAAGCAGGGCTCCAATACATGTAGTGGTTGCTCCGGAGGACAACAGAATGGCCCCACCTCCTCCTCCTCTCCCTAGCTTTACAGTTGAGCAGACTTATCCCTTTGGCCAGCTTATGTAAGCTGTCTTGGTTGTGTTACCTCCCAAGATCTTGCCCATTCCATCCCACTGGAGGGGGAACATCGGGAAGAGCCCTGGTACTGTGTGAGCACTGCTCAGCAGTAATCACAACACGGGTGTGTTATCAACGCCCTTCTAGCTGCCAGCACAAAACACTGCACCATGAGGGTTGCCAGACCCAATACACAGGCAGACAACTTCAGCTACAAGATCATGACTTTGCTTCATCTCTGGGCTGGGGAGAACCACAGCATGGCAGCATGTTCAGCACAGAAAGAACTCCAGAAAGTCACAAACCATTACTGAATCAACATAACAGAAAATAAGAGGCCACTTTGTTTCTCTTTCCCTTCTGTCCCATTCCGCGCAATTCCCCTTCCTGCCCCAGGGAAGGAAACCTCCATCTGTGCCTGCGTCAGGCTGTGTGCAGTGCCACCTCAGCCCACATTTCACTTTGTAATCTGCATTGACCCAGCTCCTCGATTACCAGGTCAAGTAAGAAACTCCACAAACAATTTGAGCAAGCACACAAATCTACTTCCTAATTGCTATTCTGCAACTCTGAAAATGTGAAGATATCCTTGCAGCAGACTCCCAAAAACAACGAGGAGAAATAGATGGCAGGTTTGGAGGTGAGAGGGAGATCAGTACACCCTGGTGATAACTGCATACACCATTTCTGTTCTACAATTTTTCAAATACCAATGTAACCTATGTAGAATTAGATAGGAATATCATTTTTTGAAAATGACTAAACTGGAAAAAATGAAGAAACAATTGCAGAAGAACAAAATAAAAGTACTTTTCTGGCCAACTATAGGATTATACTAAGCAAAATAATGTGATTATGTGTGCAAAGTAATTAGATTATGCCAGCATGAATTGATGCATTGATAGCTGAGCTCTCCAAGCTACCCCACAAATTTTTAATACCACATTTAAGACAATTTTCACACTCAAAGCAGTGACATTTATAGCTCACATTATTAAAATGCAATGAAAAATGGGATTCCAGTGTATTTACATACATTCCACCCAGTCTCACAGGCATTTATAACTCACTCATCCCCTGCTCCCTATAGTACTGCTCCCCTCTGACTCAAGGCCACCAGGCACACAGTGAGGCATACAATTACATTTTAAAGCTAATGAACTAATTAGTTTTATCAATTAACTAACCAATTCCAGGGAAATAAGAAAATGTAAAACCCAGTAATACTGTTGAGTACATTATATCATGTGTGCTGTGAACACCTTCTTCTAACACAGCTCAGGGAAGGGAGCTACACCTACCTACCAGGGTGAGGCTTATCAATGAAGATATATTAAAATTACTGATACAGTTTGGCACACAGTTTGGTGTGCCTACATGTCAGGAAAGTTTAATTTCTTTACTTCAAAACAAAATTGATATGCATGGACATGAGTAGAGAGTGGATCAGAAAACAGCTTTGTGGAGTTTGGAGGTGGGGGGTAGGGGGCTGATTGTTTGCTTTACAAAATGAAAGCAATAGTCTACAGGATTAATTAATAACATATATTTCAAGCCTATTTTTGTTACATTTATACATTATTTTATTTGCTGTCATAAAAATAATTAATATCTACTTTGCATATTACTTGCAATAGCAGTTAATTTACTCTAATCAGCCTGAGGTGAAGGAAGCACAGATTAACTTCAGGCTTTTCCCCTCCCCCTCTTTGTTTCAACATAATTGTCCTCCTCTAACGTAACCCCAGTGAATAATCTTACAATCTTCAGCACAATTTTAATCACTTAATCTCCTCACTGCTCTCTATGAGATGGTGGAAGATAGTATGGGCTGGGACGTACAAGACACCACCTGCTGCAGAACAGTTATTTTTATTCTTACCTTATTAAAAGACATGCTCCTCGTCTTTTCACTTTTTATTCCAAAAGAGGTAAAAGAGATGAGCAGTAAAGATACTACTTTATATTCTTTAAAGGTTCCTGTGTTCAGCAACCAGTAATTGCTTGGGACAGCCTGCTCCTTGATGGTACCTGGCAAGGGATGTGCTTACTTGTCAAAGCATAATGAAGAGAGAGCAGTGGTGACAAATCAGCCCAGCAGATCATATGGTGCCCAAATCCCAGTGAAACCCACAGCAATATAAAGGCTAAACCTCCGGGAATTAGTTGCACGGATGCTTTTGAAAATACTGATTGCTTGCTTTCTATGTCTAAACATCTCTGAAATCTAGTCTTCATCCCTGGGAAGCCAAATTAACATCACAAGTTATGAACCCCAAGTCCCTGCAGAGCAACTAGGGGGAATAGAGCACTTTGAACTAGGATTCACAGTAGCACTATTTAATTATAATGCAAAACTACACCCTTTCTGTTATTGTTAGGTCTCTTTTATTTTTTTTTTTTAATTAAACTAGTAATTGAGGCTGTCCTGTGTGCTGAACTCAATTAAATATGTCAGGGTATGTTCAAAACATGCACTCAGAACTCTGCCACTCAAAGTCCAGGCTGGAACATCTAATCTGCAAATATCAGACAGCTGAAAACAGGCAATAAACTACCATCTGAGCATCACATTATTAAACGGGTCTTGGAAAAGGCAGCACTCATCTCAGTATCTGCATAGTTGAAAATCTAACAAAAGTTCCAGAGGTGAGGAAAAATTCACATCAAGAAGAAGGATAGAACAGGGAGGGCTGGACATTACTTTTGTGTATTGATTGCATTATTCTTCATTAGGAATTTTGGTTGAATGTTTTATCAAGGAGTCATTTTTCGCATAACATGATAACAGGCTGGGTTAAATGTGTTGCTGACTGGATGGGTTTTTCAAATCTGTATGCACCTATTTCAATATCAGAGAACCTGTCCCAACATTTTATTCTGAAGCTTATATGCTTTCTATTACTAATTAAACATGCATAACAAAAGCAATAAGAACATGCATGAGAGACAACAACATTATTGTCTCTGCTCTGATGAAAGTTATTTATTTATATGTTGATAAAAAGCTTCAATGAGAGACTATCTGGTGGCTGAACTCCTACTTGGTGTATTGGAGAAGTGAAGATATCAGAACCTGGTAGTCCCAGACATTATATGAGGATCTCCTGCAGCCATGGTTTTCCCAAAATGTGTCCCCTTTCACGGGAATTCTGAAAGTTCCCAGTTCAACTCAATATAGAATACAAAAGTCTTTTGCAGGAAATAAAGTTTTCCCCAGCAGCTTTATTTTTGAAACACTAAAAATATAAAGATCACCACTTCCTTTACAAACAAGCAAAAAGAAGTCCAACTCAGTTTGATGTTAGAAATCCTAGCTATCAAGTCATTCTCTATTCTGAAATGCTCTCCTTCTGTATAGCCTAAACTGAAGGGAGCAGCTTGGAAGGGCAATAGGTGTGCTCTTTGACATGTCTGGTGTTTCCCTAAGCCATTATGAATATCCAGCTATTTTATATTCAGGAACAGATAAGCTGTTTTAAATCAATGCTCAGTAGTTTTTCATACTGCACACAGCTATCACATATTTATGAAAACACTAGCTATTTATAGGAAAAAAATAATTGGACATAAAGCTGCTCAATGCTCATAACAGATCACTGGACATTAGTGAGATATTTATTAATCTTTGTTTCAATTTGAATGGGAATGCAATCTGTTCAAAGTATGGAAATAGAAGCAATAAGAGCAGAATACACATGTGTTTTATTAGCAGTTGTTTTTTGAATGCATTCTCTAATGTCACATAATGAAGTCAGTGATCCAAGAAAGCTAAGAAAAATCACAGGGTAAAAGGACTGAAAAGGATGATATTTATTAAGCCGCTTTTCATGTTTTCCTAATAAAATACTATCACTAATCAGTCACTCAGAACAAATACTCATTAACTTTCATCCTTCTCAAAGCACTCAGCAAAAGTAAGGCATTTTTAGAAGTAGTGAGGTTGTGGTGTAGAACAGTGAGCTCACACAATTGACAAGTATTAAAATGGGGGAAAAAAAAGTTTGGGTTTTTTTTTTTTTTAGCTTTTACACCTATTTCTTTACTAAACACCAATCAGGCAGCATGCCTAGAGCTTAAATACATCATCAAGTGACACAGTATTTGTATTACCTTGTTTGCTAGGCATAGCAAATATTTGCTTTCACTTCACAAGCCCTGCACTGATGTAAAATAATTTATAAATCTATTGAGTATAAAACCCACAAAATTGTATAATTTGGCTGATGCAAAATTAATTTTATGTGCCACAGAAGAAGAGAATAACTTAATATGGCCATAACACACCAAATATACGTAAACACAAACCAAGTTCTCAGTTCAGCCTTCTCCTGAACACATGGCTACAACTCTTGGTAACAAATTAGTTCTGATGAGGTTTCATTACGACCGCTACCATTTTCGTACAGGTTTTAGACCTCTGCCACAGGCAAAACCACAAAGCCACAACAGCGGCTTTAATTAAGACAATATGTTTAATTTTACCAATACAGTGTAGATATGTTCTTCGGTTTACCCTGATTCTCTAACAAATTTCTCAGACGTATTTCTGCACAGAGGATTCATTTCAAGGGACTGAGATCTTGCAACTAAACTGCCTTATACTCACAGGTCCTTAGATTCAGTTTTGCTGAGATCTAGTTGCTTTTTGCATGCTGGATTAATAGTTCAGCTTTCGAGGACACGCACTTGACAAAGCAAAACAGACACACATACTCTCTGCAGGTTCTCCCTCCAATAAATGTTTACCTCACCAACTACAATAAATACTCAGCTGTACTGCAACTTCCCCAGGAGCACTGAACACTTATAGGTTTAAAGTAAAAACTAAGATTGAACCACCTACCTGAGGCTTCTTTTCAAAATCATACAGTTTCTTTATATTCTTTCTTTATATCCACCCCCAGTGCCAAATGAGTCCAACTCTGCTTTTTCTTTAGCCTAAATACCCACCTTTTTCCAAGCCTCTCTAGCACTCTATTCTTTTACACTAACACTGAGTTACTTAGTTCCATAACTAGATGTTTATCCTTTCTCCAGTCAGTCACCTCACTGCTTTAAAGCACTGCCCCTTGACTGAAAGCTGCCAAGGTTAAGCAGCCTCAGCTGTCTCCATTTGGGAGATAAAAGGCTGAATTCTTTCAGCTGGTGTTTGATGTTTGGAGTTTGGCATTCAATATAGAGTAATTGCATATTCTTGAAAAGAACTCATGTTGCAGATAGATAAATTCTCTGTATTTTAAACACACAATGAATTTTAAAATTCATATAATGATTAGGAATATTTCTTCATATCTGTCACAAAGCTGGTCTTGGTTTTGTTTTTTTTTTTATCTACCATGACTGTAGCTATAAATCCATTGATGGAAAATAAGCATTTTTAAGCAGCACTGATTCTGGGGAACACTGGCTTGAAGTACAAAATGAAAAATAAAATGACACGGTTAAAGGCAAATGTAACTGATTTTATGATTTAAAATACAATTAGAGAAGAATTCAACCTGACAACAGATTCTGCGTATGAATTTTTCCTTTAAACTGTACCATATATGCAAAAATGCATGCTACATGGAGAATTTCCCCTAGGGAGGCCAGGGCATGGTCAGTCAATGACCTCTGAGAAGTGCACTGTAAAACATCCTTGGTGCTACAGAACTGCAGTCTAAACTTTGCTTTATACACCTTATTTGGGAGAATAACATTAGAAACAGAAAATAGGAGTAAAAAATGTCACATAAACCAGGACTGGAACAACCTCCTAAGCCATGTTTAAACCCAGCAGCAATACAGGAAGAGTTCTCCACAGGGAATTTTCTCAGTTTCTTTAAGTCTACTTTTTGTTACAAATGCATGAAGTAATAGGGCTATGCACAGACGTCGAAAGTTTCATGAGACCTCCTAGTTAGGAAAACAATTCATAGCCACAGACAAGATAAAATATGCCTCTGCAGGAAATCAGAACAGTTAGTAAGAGCCACCTCCCAGATAAAATTTCAGCATCCTACCTTTTTTCCCTGGTTTTATAGCACAATTCCTGTCAAAGCAGCTTCCAAAACCACCTAATCCTACAGAGAATCTGAGATTTGAAGTACAGCTTGCCTGACAATTAGATTAGAGAAATGGAGGAAGCAGAAAATACAGGCCATCAATATCCCTTGAAGCTGGAGGGTTAGCTCTTACATCCACAGCATGAGACTGTTTAGCACTTCAATAGATTGGACTTGATGGTACTGGGTTTAAAATGATACTATTTACTTTCACAGAGAGGTAAACAAAATATGGAAACTATCAGACTGAGTTCAGTGATGTATACATAATGCCACTAGAGCTAGACTATGTGCCAGTACTACCCAGGCTAAAGGCGCTGCTGAACACCATAAGTGCTAATTTACCTTTCCTTCGCTTCCATAATTCACAGAGGCTGGCACTATCCTGCTTGCAGCTTCCCAGAAAAAAATCTGTAACATGACGGTACCAGTTCCAGGAACCAGATAAAGCATTTTATTGTTATAAAAAGTGCTTGAGCAGCTCTCATTTTATTCATTTTGGTTGCAAATAAGTAGTGACTGAGAAGTGTTATGAATACTTACTTTTCTCCCCAGTCTTTCCCAGCCCAAATAGAAATATCTTTCTCCAGACATTTGGCACTGACAGTGACAGTCATTACTCTTCATACTGAAATATGGTATCACCTCCAAAAGCCATAAGATCTCTACTTAGGCAAGGAAGTCTCTGCAATCTTCATCTTGAGGTTTTCTTACCATTTCTAGAAATCTATACTACATTGCACTGGCAAAAGCTTCTTACCAACACCTGTGGATTTGCAAATCAGGAGCTCTATTTCTGTGCAGTATCTCAACAGCAAAATAAAATACCAGCAGGACACCAGATGTGAAAAGCTAGGATTTGGCTCACCAAGAAAGATTTGGGTCTCAGCCAAGGGTAAGGGAAAACTGAAGCTTCTACAATATTTTAAACTGTTTTCCATTAAGTGGCCCATTCATTGCTCTTACTTTCTCTTTATCTGAACAAAAGTAGGTTACTTAAATTGATATGTAGCTCAACCAAAAATGATTAACAAATGGAGATCTGTGTCACAGTGCTGGAGAATATATTTTCTCCCCATAGAAATATGTTCCCTTAATTTTCCTTTAGGTGTTTGGATAGATACACATTTAGGAACATGTAAACATATGTGTATATAAACATATGAACATATAAACTGTGTGACTATACCTAGGATGACATTCAGTAAATATGTCATTTACATAGGATCATAGCTGCTTTCTAGCTGCTTGCAAGACTTCAAATGTTACCAAGGATAATTTAATACATGTGCATTTTATAACTGCATGTAATTACTTACATGACAGCAAGACAGAACCTACAACTTCATAAACATATGAAAGCTACTGTCATAGCTTTTCTATTTACCATTTTCTCTTTCAGCAGATAGAAGGTGGCTAAATTGCCTTTCTCATCCATGGCAAACTGTTAATAGGAGCTCTCAAACTCACCACATGCTGAGGAGAAAATACAATCCAGGTGCCCCTGGTTATTACTAGCTGTCATTTTTTTTTTTATTCTAAGAGGCCTGTAAGGCTTCATTATCTGATTTTACAGTGGTACTTTACTGGTAACGAGTAAAATCCAAGTAAAGAAAGCACAGAGAAATGAAATTGTACACCCTGGGAGGTTGCTGGCTGGCCATCCCGAGAGCAGGATTCTCCACAGCAGACAGTCTGGGTTCAAACTGCAGCTAACCCATACTAAAAACTGTAAATCAAAACAAAACCTGCCCTGGGAACAATCCACAAATTGTATGACTTTTTTATGAATGTGTGGGATCATGTCTTTTTTCTAATAGCTACCCATGTCTTCTTCATCTGCAGCATCCTAGTATTAGTTTTCATCCTCAAGCTTTCTTCATTTTCTTCCTTCTTCCCCTTGACTGTTGTCCTTATTTTCTTCTCCAAATAAGGTTCTCCCCATCCTTCTCACAGATTTTTTTCCCTTTTCACCCAATTTGCTCCTTCTGCATCTCCGTTTCTATCTATTCAACTGATGTCAGTTTATTTTTACTGCACTGCCTACAACCTGGCATTTCATATTGTCTTTCCACATCTGTCCATACTCATTTTAAGCACTAAATCGTACTTTCTTCTCTATAATACATGATAACAGAAAGGAATTGGAGCTTTCCAAAGTGATGTTTCAAAACTGAAGAAGCAATTGCCTAGAGACACTAAAAACCATGCATTTAAACTTGATCATAGAGAAGAGTCTGTAATTGTGAAGTTCACATCTTTATTATAATCTCTTTTCCCCTGAAACATCTCTGCAAAGAAATAACATGATAGAATAAAGTACCCATCATTAAGCCCCAGTATGTGTGACTATGGAGGTGAGCCAAAACAGAAATAGATTGCTTATTTGGCTTTCAGCAGGATCATATCTGGCATTTAATATATTAAGTGGTAATCTGCATTGTATTTATTCAGTTGAGCATTTAAGGTGCATTTAAATGTGCAAATGATAAATAGAAAGGAGATACACAAACTGCTTCTAACGGTATGCTATTCTAGGCCTAGGCATTATTAAAATGAGATCTAATACAAAGATAATTGTGTGCGTGTAGTGTGTGTGTGTGGGGGGGAGTTATGAAGAATACTAATAGCAGTATCTCCAGGGTTTTATTTGTAAATGCATTTTTTTGTTTCTCCTGGTGGAAAACTGGCCCTCCAAGGAAGGGCCATGAATTTTCATCTACATATGGTACAATAGTTTATATATGAGCTTGCTTTTCTCATTCACCTCTTAAAAACCTTCAGATGCAATTCAAAAATTTCTGCAGATTGCTGGCTAAAGGGCAGTGCAACAAACACAAAGCCCACAGACAGGCACTGACTCAGAATAAACTCTTGTGATTGTATCGCATTTATAGTTTCGGAGTAATTTCTGAAATATTATACTGTCACATATCTGTGGTCTAGGTCCAGTAACTTGATTTGAGATTTGTTCCACCCCACACACACACTCCCCACCATATAATATTAGGTATATTAATTGCCAGATATTTACATGTCATTTGTCATGTGTTTACATCATTATCTTCAGGGGACAGATGTTGAACACCTGCAGAGGTGTACTATTTTTTGTATGTGCAAGCAAGTTTGTATTTCTGCCTGGGATTCCAATCCTTCTCTGTAGGATACCCAAACTTATTTATCTATCTGCAAGAAAACATTTGCCAGTTAATATATTAGAGGATAATCCATCTTGTATTTGTTTAGTTGTGCTACTCAGAACATTAATATACAGGAGTGTTTATTCTGCAATGTTCTCAGTCAGTTGCGGGAGCTGATAGCAGAATTTTCTGGAGATTTTGACTGCAGCTGTTCTCTGTCTTGCTTTTTGTAGCTTATTATGCAGTACAGTCCATACCACAGCCCCTTTATCCATACGTTTACTTGAATGCAAATGCCCAAACTTGTTTGTGTGTATGCAATTTTTTAACCAGCTGATGTTGGAGCCAGCTGAGGCAAAAGGAAAAGAAGTGTCAACATACACATCAGGATTGCATTTCTCTAATGAGAAAGAAACAAAACTGTCAGCTGATTGAAATCCCAGTTTGACCTTGCCTGTGCTAATGGTACCTAGACTTTGTGGAATTCAGAGCTGTACTTTGCAGCACCCTAAAGGTCAGACCTATTGCTGCAAAAAATGGAGCAGGATGCATACTGCTTATTGGGGTGTGATACATGTATAAATTCAATCAGCCAAAACACAACAGTATTTTGTCCACAAGAGATACTCGTGCTCTCCATGACAATGTTTGCCCCTGAAGACCACTGCCTTCATGTCAGTGACTTGAATACAGCAGTGGTACTTTAGCTCCTGACTTCAGGGGCTTACATCCTCCTGCAACCTTATTAACTAATCAGTTTGTTAGGGCTAAGCAATATGTCTTAACCTGAATACTGCAGCATGTATTCACTCCATATTTAAAGTGATGTTAACGACTGTGCATAGTTTTACTAGAAAATAAATAAAAGACCATATTTAAGAGCAGTACATTGCGAGAGGTGACTGGAGCTTGCCTGTCAGTGCCTGCAATGAGCACACAGTCACTTTGTTGTTGCTGTTTCCAATTGCACTCTTGCTATCCCAGAACGTCAGTAAAACTTTACATTGAAATATTAACATTTCATATGTGCTATCACCTGCTGCCTTTATCTCTCAAGGCTGATGCCTTCAAGGTGATACAGCTAGTTGGTCTTTGGACAATAAAAAAGCCCCAAAACATTTTGTAACAATGATCTCACAGAAAGCAAAAGCACCATCTGACACAGCACAGAATGTGCCGTGGGGCACAGGAGGCACCAAGGGCCCCATCTGGTGTAACTTGTATTGTCAGCAAGCACAGAGCACTCACTCGTGGATATGTTACTGCTTAACTGGTCAATGATGCTAATTACAATTAGATGTTCATTGCAGAACTTTATAGCTTGTATAGACAGATGAACATAGACTTGATAACTAGCTACAGACTAAATGGAAATATTTCTGAGGCTAATGTTTCTGAACACTATTAACAGAATTTAGTCAAGTAATATTTCCTGTTACTAACTGGCAATGGGGAAACAGATCATACAGCCATATATATGAGGAGTACATTAGATGTAATATATTAATATCCTTATCTAGTCTTGTGGTTTGTGTGTGGATATTCCTGGTAATAAATCTCTTTTAAAAAACTTTTGCATTGTATCTCTCAGCAAAAGTACTCTTACTAAACCCAGTATTATCCTGTATGTGTTTACTTTTTTCCTTTTTATAGAAGGGTCAAAAGCCAGCTCACATGCTATCATACTGATAGGCAACTGCTGCCAACTTCACTTTCCTGTAAGTAGTGTAACATTGAGGTGATGACAAGCAGGAGTTCACACTCCCCACACTCTGGCAGCTGTGCCTTTATGTACCTTCCAATGTCACTTAAAAAAATGGAGGTGGAAAGTCTGTAGAAATAATTTTCTGAAGTTCTGCTGGGCTGAAGAAAACAATCTAAAAATAATGAACAATGGATAGCAGAATATGGAAAAGATCTTTATTTGAAACACAGCACCAAAAAGTAAGGAATGACAAGCAATACGGAGATGAGAATTAGACATCATACTGTTCCAATTGAAATAGGATAAAATTGAGTAAGGATGCATAGGAGAAGCTGTATGTCCATTTTGATTTCAACAGAAGCTGAACCAACCCAATGACTCACTGTGCAAAATCCCCCTGATCCTCTTTTCAATGATTAGTGAATCCTCTTCCCACCCACAAGATACAAAGCACCTGGCTCAGCAAGAGGACTTCAGGAAATGATCTAAAGAGTGTGGGGATCTCAAAGCAGACATAAAGGTCCCAGTCTTCTTATCTTCTCTTGACAGCAGCAGATCTAGCCTGAGTTAGTCTTACTCTCACACTGAGTCCATTGCATTTTCTCTGGCAGACACTGACCCACTCTGCTTTGCTAAGTAACTTCCTGCTGTGACCATGTTCAAGCACTGTTTTAAGCCCATTTTTAGTTTATCTTGGACTCTTTTACAGGTCTAGTTTAGACATTGGCAGCACAAACTGCTCTCTGTTGACTTCCCTTAGTTGAGGGAGGGACAGTTGGAAGAGCGCAGACAGAACAAGTAAGAGCAGAAAAATGTAACTGGAAGAGGGAAATCAGATTAACTAAATCACTTTTCTCAAGGTAACACCTAACCCAGGTATAGTTTACAACTACAAATAAGCAAACAAACTTTCCTACTTCCCTTTGCTTCCTAGAAAAATGGAGACCAAAGTGAGACTATACAGAATGCAGCTAAATAATCACAAGTTTGGATGAAGGAGGTGCTGGTGGTGAGGAATACATGAAAAAAATGGTTGCAAGAAGTGATTTTTCTTACTGTAGATTAAAAGAAGGTCTGTTAGTTGCCCTGAATTACCTAAAAAGTCACTACAAAAGGAGGGAAAGAAACTATTATTCATGTCAGATGGCAGCATTAGTAAAGGCAATAACCTTTAGTTGTAAGAGGCAAGGAATGTGTAGGTTCATGGAATCTCTTCTTTAAATATTATAAAACTGTTAGACAAAACCTCCTTGAGGAATGTTGCAGGCTAGTTTGTTCTGCTTTCAAACAAGGTGATAAGATAGGTGACCCCTCAACCTCTTAAGTCTAATCTCTACTCTCCTTATGCCCTGCCTTATGCCCTGAAGAGTGACTACTGCTTTCTTACATTATGCAATGCCTTGTGCCCTTCATCAGAAACGTATTTTGTTCAAATCCTGCTCTGAATATAAAGCTGTTCATTTCCAAACAGGCGCTTTACCAGTGTTCACACCACTGTCTCCTTCTGCTGCCCATGTATTAATGAATTCTTCTTCACAAAATCCTCCCAAGCTTAAATGAAGTAATCTCTCATAGAACTTAAACCCAGAATTTCAAACCTACCTCCTAATCATGACTGCTCAACTTAAAATATGTTAAGCCTTTGGCACTGAGATTTTATATTTTCAAAATCATATTCCAAATCACAGACAGCTGAAAACAGTAAAAACTTCTGCATACCAAGGACGCTCAGCTGTTAGCTGAATTGGGTATGACCTGTAGACATTCAAAGCTGCTGATGGGTCTAGAGAACAAGTCTTATGAGGAGCTGCTAAGGGAACTGATGTTGTTTAGCCTGGGGAAAAGAAGGCTCAGGGGAGACCTTCTCACTCTCTACAACTCCCTGAAAGGAGGTTGTAGCCAGGTGGGAGTCAGTCTGTTCTCCTACATAACAAGCAATCAGAGAACAGGAAACTGCCTCAAGCTGTGCCAGGGGAGGTTTAGGTTGGGTATTAGGGAAAAATTATTCACTGAAAGGGTTGCCAAGGCCTGGACCAGGCTTCTCAGGGAAGTGGTTGGTGTCACCATTCCTGAAGGAATTTCAAAGCCATGCAGATGTGGTACTGAGGGGCATGGCTTAGTGGTGACCTGGCAGTGCTGGGTTAATGGTTGGACTTGATGATCTTGAAGGTCTCTTCCAACCAGAATGATTCTATGATTTTATGGCACAGGTATCTCATGTTGGCTATTCAAGTAATATAAAATGTAAGCAGTAGTGTCTTGTAGAACATTTGTCTAAAATAATTCACCAGCAACATATAGGAATCCTCTCCTAAAATCTTGGACAAAATCTTAAGCAAAATTCCGTTTTCTTTCCCATGAAAAAAATATTTACTTTTCACACTATCCCTACCCCATTCATGTTCTTCCTATCAAATGGAGATAACAAATGAGGAAAGCTTCAGTGAGCCTGAGAGTTACTGTGGTCTACAATGAGCTAGCCAGCAATGGTAAGAGAAACAAATGTCCATGTGTGTGTATTTTATGTGTGCATCATACACAGCCACACACACACATACTATACAAGCGTTCTAACTTAAACAATTCTGAACAGTCTCAGCTGTTACTTGAACTGGCATGACCTGTAGGCATTCACATTTTTCAAAATAAAGCTGCCTGTATATTAAATGTTTAAATGTGTTTAAGTGTCAATAGTAAGATTTCACTTTTGAAAATGTTAGAATATACATCAATTTTCAGAAAGTGAGCTGCATATACTGCAGTATTATGATACGCTAAAATACTGCTGTATTCAGAAAACTGCTTCCATGACAAATAACAAACCAGTCATTTAACAGGGTGCCTAATACATTAAAAAAAACAAACAAACAAACAAAAAAAACAAAAACCCAAACAAAAAAAAAAACAAACTCCCAAAAACCAAAAAGGAACAAATAAACAAAAAGATCCTCCAACTTTCAGAAGAGGTAACACTTTCACATCAGTAAACTGTGTCAAACACTCAGAAATACAAACAAGAGCTTTGCTTGATATACTCCACCAATTTCTGTTCCAATTTAAATATTTTGGTTGGAGGTCTGATTTTCTGTTGAAGTCGGTGTAATCCCCATTGGAAAAGCCGTTTGCTTATTCTCCTCTCCTTATGCTCAGACAAAGGAGCCATGCCAGCAGAAAGCACCATATATTATTTTTCTGCTGTTAGGATAAGCCAAAAGGTGTTGCTGTATGATTCTGGTGTCTGAAAAAGTCTATAAGCAAAAGTGTACATTCGTAAAACTCACAAAACTGTAAGATTGTAAGCAGTTATTTTTAAGCAGGAAGAAAAAGGCAATGAGTTTCAAATATCCTACTATTCTCATTTAAAATCTGTTAAATATAAATCTCTGAGTATCTTGGTTTGGGGTTTGTAGATTTCCTGTCAAACCCTAATGAATAAAAAATGATCTAACTCAACCTGAAGCAGAGTCAAGGAGGCCACCATTTTTTCTTCTTTGCCTTCTTCTAGCCTTGCCTATGCTAAAAGTTCACATCTTCAGCGAGTTAATTACCAATTGATTCAAGGTAAACATGTTTTCGAATGGCAGTCTGGACACTGGCCAAACTAATGAATTCTGTATCTTAGAAACACTAAGCCTGAGGCCAACTGCAACCTTGGACCACGTTCTGTGTGTGTGTGTGTGTGTCT
The DNA here is from genome assembly GCA_033124195.1 of Coracias cyanogaster. Taxonomy (NCBI): domain Eukaryota; kingdom Metazoa; phylum Chordata; class Aves; order Coraciiformes; family Coraciidae; genus Coracias; species Coracias cyanogaster. Next base: position 21,162 of record JAVSBS010011315.1, read on the forward strand.
GCGTGCATGTGTGTGATCATATCTCTGAAAATGAATAAACTAGCTCAAGGTACCTTGAGCAACATTTAAGCCAAAAGAAAGTTTCTACCAGCAGAGCATATTCATTTTGAAAACTAAAGAAAGCAAATGCTCCTCCACTTTCACTTAATTTGCTGTATTTTTCAGTATGGTAAAGGAATATGTGATTTTCCTTCCAAAACAAGGTTGATATAGTTGTGTATTATGAGAGGTGAAGGCCCTTTAAATCACTTACTCATCAACTATGTAATCAAACACAAAGACAAACCTTGTCACCGACTTGACTTCTGAAAAGCTGTTCATCACACACAATGTCCACAGCCATCTACCCAATGCAGTCATTGGCCTTCTCAACCACCACAGGAGAAAGCTGCTCATCCTACTTTATGGATGCAGAATTAAATATTACTTTTAAACCTACAATTCAATTGCAGTCTTTGTTAAAATCAAGGTAATTCTTAAAAGGCAAGGATGTTGCTCACGGTCAGGAACTTTTCAAGATGTTCCATTGTACATTTTTAATTTTGGTATCAAAATCTTTTTACATGAGTTCTCAGTTTCATTTGCAATAAATTCTACCACCTCTAAAAGAAAAGGGGGGGAAAAAACCCCTAAAATTTAATTTCTGTCTCTTTTTGCTTAAAACCTCTGCAATCTCTTACAGTAGGGAAGCAAAAAAAAAATCATTACTTTGGTAATGTTTCAGCAGTACTTTTTAAATAGCAACACTGAAATGTTAGTAAATACATTTGTTCATATTTATTTTTCTAGTATCCTACTCTTTAACTTTATGAGCTTACAGACACGTACACATATACAGCCTCCCATACTGAGGAAGGGTAACATAGAGCTAGAATATCCCTGCCAGACAGACATTGTCCTAAATGTGCCTAATGACGAAGATTACAACTTTTACACAGATAATATGCTAACATCTCCTCAGCCTTACACATTTTCCCTTTATCTATCAAAGTCTTTTCTAATTAAATTGAGTTTTTCCTGTCCGTTCCTTAACAAGGGGAATAATAAAGCACCTTCCTATTTAACCAGTGTTTTATAGAATATAGTTATGGATTTTCTCAACCTTCTCTTTTCCAGATTAGACTACCGTAATTTTTTCTGTACGTTCCATCAAAAGGGGTCACACTTCAGCTGAGCTCTAGCAGGGCATGTTCACACTCTTGACCATAAAAATGAAGGCACTGACATGCACTGCTTCAAAACAAAATTTGGAAAAACAACATGAAAAACTAACTATGAATGTAAGCAGCCCGAGAGAACAGCAGTTTCTCTCATGATGACATCATCATACTGCTGATGAATTACTTTAATGGGTTTCATAATTTTTGCAACTTTGGGTGGTTCTGGTTAATCCACACAAAAAATGATGCCAATGCTTTTGTACTTCAAGCATTACATATATATACAGCTGGTGATTTATTGACAGTGAGGAAGGAAATGAATGGCATGAAAATATCTCATTAGAAAACCTGCTTTTTACAGAAATTTGTACAGTACAAAGACTGTTGTAAAAATAGCACAAGAAATGTATGGTCATCACTAGAAACATGATTTGGGAAAATTAGAACATACTATAATATCTATGTTAAATATATGTTAAATATATGAGCTGTTCATTTTATAGAAAAATGCTTCAAAGTCTCTCTCTCTGCCTCCCTACCACTTTCTAAGTCCGTGATAATGCAAGTACAACTTAAAAAAAGACAAGTCCTAAACAGTTATTTTTTAAGTTATTTTTCTGTGCTTCCACCCATACAGTGCTCTAATTCATATCAGAACCTGTCTTTGACGTAAATGACCTTACAGTAGCTAGTTAGATAATAAAACAATCAGGTAATTAAAAAAAAAAAAAAAAAAGGAGACTTCAGATGGACATGAACATAATGTACATGTATTATAGAACCTTAAACTCCCATTTATATTCTCATTCAGAAACAAAGTGGCCTCAATTCTGTCTAGCTTAATTGCTTTCATCTTGAAGAAAATCATGGATAGGGCGATTTAAATCATGTAGCTTTTGCCTAGACATTTCAGTTATTTAAAAAAAAAAAAAAAAAGAAAGTACTTTGAGACTTCCATACTAGGCACAATAACATGCCCATTTTCCACCTTCTTCACAAATAACAAATTCTAATTCACAGATTCACAGTAATTTCAGTAAAAGATGAATGTTTTGACCAGAAGCTTAATTAGGACTGAAGGACAGGGATCTGAGGACAGAGTAACTACGCTAATTACACAGAGACAGTTGAAAACCAAAGTGAGAGGACATGTCGCATTAGCTGTGAATTGCCCCAAGCAATCAAACTCATGGAGTCTTATTAGAGTTGCTGCTGTTCATCTGTTCAGCCTGGTTTGTTGAGATGGTTCAAACGGTTACCAAAACCTCCAGGGACACCCCATAAAAAAGCAGGTTTGGGTAATGAAGATGCTGTGGTCAGATGACAACTGAGTTCTTCAGGTGGGTTCAGGAGAACCCAAGCCTGGTGAGGAGGTGTGATTCAAGGTCCTCTGGACTAACTAGCTGAAAGGCAACTTTTAATAAGTTAAAAAAAGTTTTACTCAACTATTTTATTTTCGTCAATTTTTTTTACCAACTACAGATATTCTGTGATTTCATCAGTGTTTATGTATGATTTTTTCTATAATTATTGACACTACTCAAATGTTATTCCTACTGGTAGCAACATAGTTATGAACTCCATTACCAGGCCCAAGCTGCATATGAAAAATGCTTACTTATGTTGCAACAGATGGTTCATCAGTATTACCCTAGTTAGCGTTTTCTTCTCCTGACAGTAGTACTGATTATTAGATAATACCAGCACCCAGAGCATAATTAAGCTATTCTAATAACTCTGCCAACACTTTGCCAACTCTTTGCAAAGTTGTCCATGTTCATAAACCCACCTTTATTTTCTTTTTAGTTCATTGAAGGAAAAAACATTATTTCTTCTATTTTCTGTTTGCACATGCATACATACTCATGTCATCCAATTTAGAGAAAGAGAGCAGATGAAGTCACCCCCAGTTCCTTTTTGTTACTGAAAGCAGCAGCAGCAGCAAGGTTTCCCAGTGAGCAGATCTGTCCTACTGCACAAGAAATAAAGTTTCAAAGGACATTAGGTCCAGGGGAAAATGTAAAGGTCACAGAGTTTTTAATGTCTCAGTTTAATTAGCAACAATTAAGATTAAAAAATGGAATAGCACAGAACTGGAAGCAGTTTCCTGAAACCCTGAGATCAGACAAAAAAAAAAAAAATAATTTTTTTTTCCTAAATGTTTTGCACGCATTTGAGCTAAATATATGACAACAAAGGTAAACATAATTTTAAAATATTTTCTTTTTGTCTAAATATCTTTAATCCTCTCAGTTGTTTTGGCTTCAGAACTGTCCACAGCCTGAAAGGGGTTGTGGAGGGGGAGGATAAGGACAAAATCTGAATTCTTAATGAAAACTTTAATATTATGATTAGTTTTTGCAAAGTTTTGGGGGGATTTTTTATGTTTGGGGTTTTTTTTATGAAGAAGATTCTTTTTCAGGTCACCTTTAAAACTTTCTGGAAGTTAGTGTGTCTTATATGTTTCTTACAGCTCTTTGATACTGCTTTGTGACAAGAGAAGGAACTGAGCTCTTTTAGTAATGGCATGTTATTAAAATACTAATGATTTTTCTGTTTAAAAGTGAGCTTTAATGATTATAACACTCCTCTTTGATCAGCAGAAAATGGTGACTAATCTGAGAGGAAAAAAAAAAAGTTTTAAGACTCAGAGATCTCTCCCAAGCCTTGTGGCTTCTATAAAAGCTCAGAGACAAGAGAGTAAAAAGAGAATAAAAAAGGCAGCAGGCAATAAGTGTAGATGTTTTATTTTTATCCTAAAAGACTTCCCTGTCCAAATAACAATGAAGCAAATAAAGAAAAATATATACTGGTTTGACCTCCCCTGCTTTTTGAATTCCTGCCCTCTTCCTCCCCTGTAAGAAAATTCATCTCCTCACTGGTAACAAATTCCATGACTTTCTCTCCCTTTCCCTTGTTCAAGAAATCACTCAAAATCCAATTGCCATTTATTGCATTGTCAGGGAATTCTGCCAGGTCAGGCCAAAGACTTTTTTCTTTCTCTCTGCCTACCCAAGCAACCCCTCAGGCATCATGCTGTCTCCAGCTACTTTCTAAGAACAGGTGTGAAGAAAAAGGCTATGACCCTCCACAGCCCGGACACTGGACTCCCTTCACTAGTCACGGTAAACAGGAGAAACAATTCAAATACAATAACTTGTAATATTTAAAATAAATAAATAAATAGGGTTTTAAAATTAAGATACTTGTAATACTCTCATGAAGGTGCAAAACCTCGAAGTGCACATCCCAGTCTCTGGCTACATGCCCAAGTGCTGTCAGTCCTCCCAGCACCCCGAGTGCCGGCTCTCCTCATCCCCAGGTCCCAGAGCAGCACCTGCTCCCCCACTCTCTGAATGGGGAGGGGGATCTGTGGGGAAGCCATAATGCCTCCTGGTGCAGCCCAGGTCCCTGCTTTACTCTGCAAGTGTGTTTTGTTACCCATCTATTTATCTTACATTGTGCCCAACTCAAGGCAAATAGAAGGTAAATGAAAACTCTATTCACCATGTTTAAAAGATATTGCAGTTAAAATTTGGGGTTTTTTTTTGAAAGATATAGGTACAGAAAAGAAGAAATATGAAATTACTTTCAGTAAAGTTGATCGGAAAAGGTCCCTCTCCACCTCCTTATCAGCTGGCTTGCTCTTTTCTGGCTATGGCAGTTTTTGTAATACAGGATTTCAGGGCTGGCCTCAGGCTCTGTCTAAGACTTTTTCCTCCATCAAAGACTTTATGTATGCAAAAGTTTCTCTTAGCTTTTTTCTAAGACCCGACCAAGCAGGATAGCTCTTACTGGTTTACAAGTCTTCCCATGCTACCAAAGAGGTTGAATTGTCAGCCTAAAACTCATTCTATTTATATCTTCACAGGGGGAAAAAAAAAAAAAAAAAAGAAAAAAAGAGAAAAATAAAATCTCTTTGGATAACAATCTTAGGGGATTGTTACCCAGCCTCTGGGATGGCTTTTTCATACCCCAGGCACTATCTCCTGTGCATAGCTCTCTAGTAAGGGAAACTTTTGATTCAGTGATGTGTAAAACTTGGCTTTTTAGTGTGAACTGCACAGTGGACCTTATATTACAATTCATTCCATCCACTAAGCACAAATATCCCAGGAGGATAATCATGCACAGCTTGAGTAAGAACATACTCAACAACAGCTAATCGATCTGAACAATAACAGGGTTCACATAACCAACCTCCAACTTCTTCCTCTTATGCCTACCAGAATTATTTCAGAAGTAGAATAAAATTACAAGTAAAAATAAAAACTTTAAAAGAGAGAAACAACTGCATTTCAAAATGTCATCTCACCCCTTGCTTTCTCCTATTTGCTGAAATTTTAGGCTAAGGCAAATTTCCCTAACGTGTTTCAAAAAGATCATTATGTATTTTTAATTATTTATTAGTATTTTCATGTTGTGGCTTTGATTTTAGCCACAGAAAAATCCAGATTTATAATCCTGAGAATCGAAGAGGAAGTTAATGGAATAATATTCCTATATTTTGTCCTTACAACAAATTTCTGAGATAAGGAAGAGGAAAACATAAGCTATTAATTCTTCCCTTGTTACCCTTGTTCACCTTTGTGGATCAGAACAGTATCAACTGATCGCTATTACAGCTTAAAATGCAACAGAATAATTTTCTTTTGCTGTTGTGCAGTTGTTTGGGTTTTTTTCTGTGGCTTATTAACATTGCCAAGAAATGGTACACAACAACATAATACCTTAATAGATGTTGTTCTTCTAACATCATCATATCACAATCTCTTGCTGTATGCATTTACTAATGTTGTGTGAAAGAAATAAGCAGAGCTTGTGGATTTTTTTTTTTTTATTTCTACAACATAGCAGAAGGAAAAGCCGATTAAAAGATTGATTCAAATATTTACATGACACACACTGTTGCAGTATTAAAGTGTGAGCTTGCTCCTTTTACAAATCTCTTTAGCAGTAAGTCTTTTCTCCCCATTGTTACTAATGCAGCTTTCAAATGGTAGTTACAAGTTTCAATGACTTCAGCCTCTAATTGGGCATCCTGGCCAATTCTTCTCTTCCTCCTCCTCCCCCTCCAGCACTTGTAGCCTTTATAGTGATTCAGGCAGGAAGCACCTAACCCATTTACTAACTCCCAGAATTTCTCTGTCCTCTACTCTGTGCACCCTCCCACATGCCAGCTTTGCTCTGTACATCCTCTTTGTGATCTTACCCTATGTGCCCTTTCTCTACACATCTCCTTACGTTTGGAACAGTTTTGTAAATGGGTGCTAGATCAATACTCTCTGCATTTCAAATGCTTTCCTTAAAATTAATCTTTTTCAATAAGTCTATTAAATATATTAGAAAATTATGACTGGCATCTCAAATAGCATCACAGCCATTGTTATAAGTTTCTCATTTCTGGAACCAGGGGTAGCACTGAGCCAACAGCCCTTTCTCCTATTCCTGCTTTTCCCCATTTCCTGGCATTCCCAAATAAATTGGAAAATGGGTCTGAGGAGTAATTAAGACATTTTGATATTTATATTAGAATCATAGAATCATTTAGGTTGGAAAAGACCTTCAAGATCATCAAGTCCAACCATTAACCCGGGACTGCCAGGTCACCACTAAACTATGTCCCTTAGCTCCACATCTCCATGTCTCTTAGACCCCTTCAGGGATGGTGAGGCCACCACTTCCCTCGGAGCTTGATCCAGGGCTTGACAACTCTTGTGGGGAAGAAATTGTTTCTAATACCCAACCTAAACCTTTCCTGGTGCAACTTGAGGTCATATCCTCTTGTCCTATCACTTGTTACATTTGAGAACAGACTGACCCCCACCTCACTACAACAGTTGTAAAGAGTGATAAGGTCTTAGCTGGCTTTTCTCTACACTAAACAACCTCATTTCCCTCAGCTACTCCTCATAAGACTTGTTCTCTAGACCCTTCACCAGCTTTATTGCCCTTCTTTGGACATGCTCCTTCTTGTCCTGCAATGTCCTTGTAGTGAGGGGCCCAAAACTGAACATAGTATTTGAGATGAGGCCTCAGCAGTGCTGAGTACAGAGGGACAACCACTTCCCGAGTCCTGCTGCCCACACTATTTCTGATACAAGCCAGGATGCTGTTGGCATTCTTGGCCATCTGGGCACACTTCTGGCTCCTTTATCACTCCATGTGGGGTAGATGTCTAAGCAGTACGATTAGGACTGAACATTTCAAGTGCTCCTTTTGGGAGGGAACTGCAGTATCTCCCTACTCCAATGTATTTTCCTTTGTAAAATTTCACTATACATTGTCCATTGCTACTGTGGTGCAGTGGAAGGCAACAATTTACCTTGAACGCTGGAGGTAATTAAGTATACGTATATACGGTATAAATATGTAGATGTACACAGACAGCAGTGCATCCTACAGTATTAATTCCTTATGTTCCTGAATGCATCCAAATATCAGATAACTTAAACAACATACATTTTATGCTCCCTATTAAATACAAGGGGATACAGAGACAAAAAAAATAAAATGCTTTGTCTCTGGACATTTAGCTGGTTTGTGGCAGAGCTGGGAGAGAACCTAAATCTGATCTATGCTCTTATGAGTTTTGAATGTATTACCCTCCCTGTCATATATGTACAGTGATCAAAGTCTCATGAAAATGCATGCTGATTGCCAAACTAACTGGAATCCTTTAAAAAGTCATTCCCCATGAGTACAGCAGACCTATACTGAAGACTTTTGCTAGAGATAGAATCATTCTAACTCAGCTCATTTGTCTTGTGCGATAGTCATCAGCACCATCATCAATTTTACACCAATTTCAAGGACCACTAAAAGTAATAGCCTCTGCCTCTTCACCACTGAAGAAAAGTCGTCTTATATTAAAATCTACAAAACTATGAACTGCAGACATACAGAGCCAAACATCTTACTTCGAAGACATTTGATAGATAATATATTATTGCAAAACAATTTTTTCTCCCTCTCTATTTCTGATGGCCACTTTATTTCCTACCAGTATTTTTCTAGCTTTTTCTTCAATACATGTTTCACTGGTAAGTCTGGACTCTGAAGTACTCACCATGCTCAGTGGAGACACAGTCCTATCCTCCGGTAACGGCCTCCTGCCCTAACACAGGTTTGACACTTGCACTATGCTACTCTTAACTGAAAAATGGTTGATCTGACACATGAGTATTAGTACTACAAAACCCCTAACTGGGTAAATTATTAGTTCATTTTTGGTGGATGGGGAAATTTTTCAGGTGAACATCCATTAGACATAATCTGGAATAACCAAAAAATTAAACACAGCTCTGATTGATAAAAGTGCTGAAATCCTAAGGCAAAGTAACATACATGGATTAGAAACATAAAAACCTTGCTCATTCAAGAGCTTTTTGAATAGCAGAATCTTTCTTCTCTCAATTTCAAGCACAGTTTTAGAAGAATAACAAAAATTCTTTCATTCATTCTTTGATACAAGATAAGCTTAGTAGCTCAAGTGCCATTGTAAACTCATAGAGGAATATATAAAACCATCCCTACTAACCATCCAATAAAACTTGCAGGCACGGAGATGTAAAATCTATCACACTCAGAATATATTCTTGAGTGCAGTGAGGGGAACCATTCGGAATTAAGAAATTTTCCACCTATGCTTTAGTTATTTCATTGATAAATGCAGAATTTCTGGTTCACAAAACAACTATAAATGCACAACAGCACAGACATGAACACGTACAAATAGCAGGGCTCAACCCTGTGCTACTGCAGGAAATTTATCACAGACATAAAGGCTTGTGATCAAGTTCTGAATTCCTTAGCATAGGAAATGTTCTCTTCTGTGTGACTGTAGATTTAGCTTCCAGAAGAACACTGGGGCCAATGAACATACCATGATAGCATGATGTTACAGGAGCAAATACCTTACAAAGTAATCACTTTTAACACCTTAATATGTAATTCTTATAGAAAATAAAACCTCCAAGAACATTCTGGGCTTCATATTTAAATACAAAATATACCCCCCAAATGTGATTTATAATCATATACTTACAGCGTATAAACATAATTGCCTTAAGAAGCTATTGCGCACACACTTTTAGGCAACTCACCCATTCAATGCTCCACTTGCAACATTTTTTTTTAGTATGGATGTTTTTGTGATTCTCTAAATAAAATAAACCAGTACATTACCTAGATAGCAGTATTATGCTAATACTTTGACACAGAAATATGTCTCAACTACTATTTGCATGAAAGAGTAAGAAGAAAGCAAAAAAAAAAAAAAGACCAAGGGATTTTTTTAGTAGCCAGAATGCATTTTGCTTATCTGTTTGTGTTCTGTACCAAAACCCAGTTGCAAACAAGCAGAACTAATATGTTGTGGCTTATCAGTTAAAACATATGTTAGATATCCAATTAACAGACCAACATATGCTAGGTAATTAATAAAAATGCCAATAAAAAAAAATAAAGAAATAAGTGCTGAAATGCAAAACATGTATTCTGAAAAAAATTTCCACCCAGTGTTTCCATCATAAAATAAACTGGTATTGCTACACGAAGAATCACACTGTAAAATATCATAATCACTTTTGGTCTTTCCTACAGGCCAGCACTCACATCTGCACTAAACCAGATGCTATTACTCTCCTGTGTGGCACTGGAAAAGGCAACTATCTTCATAAGAATGGTTTGTAGCTAGCAGATAACAAACAAAGGATAAACAGACTCTCTTTTACTGTTCCACCCCTCTCACAGAATCAAAGGGTTGGATACAATTCTTACATCCCTGACAGACAAGATTAGCTAATGACAAGCTTTGGATTCATCTAGTAAATCCAGCAAAGAATATACAAGCAAATGTATAGAAAAAAGGCTGCTGTTGGCAGATTTGGAAACTTCACGTTCTTTCACATCAGAACTTGCAGAAAATCGATTTATACATGACTTTTTATTTTTCTTTTAAAACAACTCTGCAGTGAGATCAAGTCAAGCTTACCATCTGCTGCAGACAGAAATACAGCTATACTCAAGAATTACATTATAAAAGTTCTTTGTAAACTTTACATGCAAGCTGTTCCTGTCAGAATTACAGTCATTGTGATAATGCATCTTAATACTCAATCAGGCTTTAAATAAAGAGTGACAAAAGTCCACATATGGATGACAAGCTGTTCCACAGTAAATATTTTTGTATTTATTGAGAAGGGGGCTTATGGCAGTTTAGGACATATTCCACCAGGCATTTCAGTCTAAACTATTTACTGACTAATAAACCAAGACAAAATAAAATCCCTGTTCTAAAATCCTCACCAAAATTTAGTTTTTAAATTAACTTGATCCTATTCCTGTTCTATTTACTTATGCTTTCACTTCACCATTTGCTTTAAAACCTTTCGCAGCTGGTGGCTGTTAGAGAATGGAGGACTTTTTAGTACCCTTTATTTTAAGCAAGGCTTTATTCCCAAGTGATGCTGAGTGTATCTATGGAAGAGAAAAAGCAAATTGAATGTAATTTTACCATTATAGGTGACCCTCTAAAGCAGAGTAAAAATTTTGCCACTTTATGTAATTAAACTTGTTAAAGCCATTTCCAGTATTGCTGCAACTGAGGGGATACAGTATAAAAAAACCTCAAAAATTCCTTTTCCCCATACACTAGTTAGAAAAACAACTTACAGAAAAACAGGCAAAAGAAAATCTTATGACAAGTAGAGATAAAATTGGTTTTTTCACTTTTGATTCCATTTTGAAAAGTTAGAAAGCACATGTCATAGTTAATATAGTTAACTACTTGCTACAAGTTCATTACACATTACTGTTTTGTTAGAGCAACTACACAAGTAACTCAATACAGCAATGAAAAAATAGTTTTTAAAGCACCTGAATGAAATAGATACACTATATGCAGACACAGACAAGCACACATCATATAAAACAAATCCTAATACAGATAAATAATCTTACCCTGCTGTTGGATCAACTGCTATGGCCTTAGGGTTAGTAAGATCCAGCTCGATGAGGGTAATGCACACTGATCCGTTCTGGTTGCAAACGAAGATCCTCCCACTGACGTGATCCACAAAGTAAAAATTTCCAGTGATCCAGTCAATTGCTATTTGCCGTACATCTGTCAAACAAAACAAAACAAAATAACCCTTAGAATTGTAATTGAAATAACGGAATTGGTAGCTGCTTCACCAACAGATGCTCTACTCAGTTAAAGAGCTCAAGCTTTTTTCGCATGTATTATATGGTATATAATAAGGAATCCAATTCTCAACATGCAAATATTGGTTGGAGAGCATTTTTCCTTTTTAGTCCATAAGTCTGATTGTAACTTCAAGGGCACAAAAGATACACGTTTGTTTGTAGTTCTCCTAACTATTTTATAGTTTATCATTGTGAATTTTTTATGATGTATTCAGGAGCAATGTCACTGAGTGATGATGCATCTGTGAAACAGAGATCCAAGATGCTGATGGCAGCAGATTGCAGTGAAGCAGCATCTGAAGCCACTTGAGTTCTGAAGTGTGTTCTAGGATGTCTGTTATACCGTGGTGATGCCACATTGATAAAGCTTGTAAGAGGTTATTAGTTATGTTTAAAGAGGACTAAAACCAGGTAATAAGCACTTCACAGAAATTACAAAAAATTGTGTATAGATACGCATGTCTAAAATGACTGTATGTAACAGCAGACAGGCGTGTGCATGCATTAATTTTCATTTTAATTATTTTTTATGTAATTCTGAGAAATCTGGATGCTGCCAGAGATCTGATTCAACTGCCACAACAAGTAGCTTTAAAATAACTATCAGTGTGACACTTATACAGAGACATTTCTTAAAAAGGACCCTTTTAAAAGAGTTAGTTCTTATTCTTGTGGGATTCTGAAACGACTTTTTGTAAATGTCTTCTAAATGCTGCATTATTCATGTAAGTCACCCTACCTGTCCACATATAGTCTTACTGTTACAGCAAGCAAAAGTATAAAGCAGCACAAAGAAGTTAACTTTATCAATTTAATTTAACTATGATATCCATTCTTGTTGACAGTACTGTATTGATCACCCTGTAAGACAGAATTAGTTATTCTTAAATTAATAACTCAATTACTACAGCAGTATTACCTGTTAAATGTTTTTAATGTTAAATGTCAATGTTTTTTTATTTAAAAAATATATATCTATTACATTACAATGGATTCAAAATAGTGCTAAAATAAGTTGCAATTCTTTCATTATGAGAGAAGCCAGATGTCATAAAATATCATTTCAGATAGTATGTTTTCTTTTAGATACTTTCAGTTTTCTGTATTTCTGTCATCCTTCAAAAGCTGAATTTCTCAGGGTTTTTATCACACTCCCAACAAGAACCTGTTGCTACCATCACATACATGCTGCACTGGACAATATAAAGTAAACTTGATTCAGAAAAAAATTTTAGTCATTAAGGTTTTGAGAATAACTGAGGGTTTCTGAGTCATGCATTTGCTAAATACTTAAACCAGACATGGAGTCTCATGCATTGTCCTTCAAAGTGCAGGTAACATAAACCATATTTACTCAATAAAATATCAGGAATAGCTAATAGCTGTATTCCAGCTCAGCCATCCCATTACACAGTTCACTGCTGCCTCTTCTATCTCAGATTTCTCCCCTTCCGCTATTCATTTTCCTTTTAATTCAAAGCGAGTATTATGTCTCTTCCCTTCTGATAGCTCCTATTACAAAGATATGCTGAGCCAGAATAAATAAATGCTCCATTTAGTCCAGTATCCAACCTCCAGAAGAGGCCAATGTCAGGTGCACTACGAGGCATATACGAGCACTAATCTGCTTTAGACAATAGAGAAGAAAAGGGTTTGGTTTTTTTCCCTTGTCCAAACAAAACATAGGATGTGCTTTTAAAAATACCACAAAAAACTCTGTCCCTCTGGAAATCAGTAATAGTTTCAGCATTTTCAATGTGCCTGTTTTCCATTTTCAGAAGCTGGATTCGTGGAATTAAAGGTTTATGGCTCACTGATGCAACGAGACTTTTGAAAATTGAAGATTCATATTATTTATGAAGGATGAAAGTTACAGAAGGGATTCACTTTTAAATATTTGTAGAAATAAACCTAGTAACTAAATTCCTGCAATGAGAGCTCTGGAAGAATGCTATACATTGGGAGTGGGTGAAAAGGAACAAGCTTAAGTAGCAGCCCACTGGAGCAGGGGCTGTTTTCTTCTTAACGTGTGGGAAAAGTACCCATTTTCACACAAATCTGATATATACCTGAAAGGCATGTCACACACAGATTATTAGATTTGTTAATGTGACAATACTCACATTTATAAAATGTTGGCTCTATTCTTTCCTTAATTATTCATTAGCATATCACAAGAAATGGCACTAAGCAGGTTTGGTTGTTGTTTTTTTCTTATATGGAAAACAAGGATAATTAGTCAAAGGTCGTATTAGGGATAACAGTTTGCATCAAATAGCTACAACTGAGGTTGCTCAGGAATCCAGGAAAGTGGAAAAACCAGAAACAATTTCACACCATAACCTTTGTGTCAAAGACCTCAAAAAGCATTGGTAGCTCTTAACACCTATTTACCTTATTTCCCTTCCCCAGCAGGTTGTCTCTGGAAAGGGCATGACAGGACCAGCAGCACAGGCTATTTGAGAGACTTTGGCTCATTACAACCCCATTCCTTGCAAAGCTGTTCATTACAAAGCATGCTATGCTTAAAGACTTAATCACAGTTTCCAGATAAAGCAGCCCATTAATTCACATTTTTCCTTCAGAGGCCTATTGCACAAAATGGAAGAGAGATCTCCCACTATGGAAAGAATGCTCTTTTCAAAAATAGACCTTGGGGGGCAGTCCATCACTGTAATCTAGTACTTAACATGGATACTCAACACACAGTAGCATTTGCATTTAGAAGTTACAAACACGTTGTGTATTGTATATACCATTGATCCAGTCTGGGTTTTGTCTGCTTTGTACCATGTGCTCTGCAGTGAACTGGACACATCCAGTTTCTCACAAGAGAAGAAGTTTATAAAGAATTATCCAAGTCCACTCCCCTATAAAATTATATTCTATTTTCATATATATTCTATATATGAAAAATCCACTTAGCTGGCAGATAAAGTTTTTATGAATCAAACTTTTAATCTCTATGCTTTTGCTGGCAGCCATGCACTAAGCTGCTTTGAATGGCTTTCTAGTTATCACACAAGTTGAATGTACTGTATACCATAGAGATAAGGTTTTGGTTGCACTGGGGACTTCAAAAATTTATATAACTTCTTGTACTCAGGAAGTTCCTGAATTCATTTCATGCCTATTTCTGGACTCTTATATTAAAATCCAATATGTACAGATGTCTGGTCCACTCACCTCTTCAAAGTAATTAATCTTTTTTTTAAATTTTATTCACACAGTTTCAGAATTCTCTGAAAAGAAATATTTCCCCTTGAAAACACACATTTATTCTGAACAATCTCGTATATATTTTGGATGGGTTTTCCTATTTTAATAACAGTTTTCTTGGAGCATTTCTGTCAAATGTGATCATCCTTCCTTTATTACTTTCTAAAAAACTAGGATATCCTCTTAAGGACTTCATAAAGAACAGTTAAGACATCATATAGTCTAAATTCTACTCTAGTTAATGACATTATGTAGGCCATGGGCAGTAGAGAAAATGTGGCTAGAAGTATACTTTTTCTGCCTTTTTTTTAAACACACAAATATTATTATACCTTTAGAGAAAATAGCTATTTTATATGAGGGTGGCTAAATCTTCAAAGGGTACTGGAAATACATGTCTTATAGCCAAAATATAGTTTATGAAAATCAGAGCCATAGTGAATAACTGTCTTCTTTCATTTTCATTTTCAAACATGTATCCTCCACTATATTCATCACTATATTTATTTCCATTTCAAATCAAGATCTGCACAAGAAGACTTCAGTTAACAAAAGAGGGGGAAAAGCTGCACCACAGTCTTGTATTTATACTACTATTGTAACCAAGGATTCAGTACGTGTACTATCTATTGAAATCAATATTATGCTAACAGATTTCATTTTTTCCAGATGTTGAAGAAACAGAAAAATGAGTAAGCTTTCTCCATCAATACACCTCAGTAAAAGCATCTCTTGTTTTGAACGTGAGAAATGATCTAAGCAAACTGCTCAGTGGAACTCACAGTAGCTGGAGTCTTTTTTACAAACTTCTGAGTTTGTAAAAACATTCTGGGGAATAATTTTGGATGAAATGTAATTAAAATTAAAAATGCTCATTGCACTCTCCATATGCTTCTGATTCATAATGAAAGAGATAGAGCACCTCCCTCTATTTTAAGGAAAGATCTTAGCTTTTATTCCCTTATATACTTGCAATTTTCCTTGCTCTGAACATGGCTGCAATAAGCATTGCCTAAAGGAACTTGCAAATCTACTCAAGACCCAAGATGCAACAAATTCACTGACAGTTACTTGGGAAATTAGAACCATGATTTGTTCCTTCTCTTTGGGCATGGTTGTGGACCTTTTCCTAAACTACATACATTTTTAATATATTCTTGCTTGCATATTCCCCAAATTAATGTATGTATTTGAAAATGCTTAAAAATAATCTTTATTTTTGTCACATTTTCTTTTTCTTTTGCAAAAGTTGATCTTTAAGGAAGAATTGTTTTGATTTACCAAAAAAAAAGAAAGAGAAAAATGTACTAATTTTTCTTCCGTAATGTAACATCTAAACTTCCACAGAGGCATTTTGTGCTGTATTCTGGGTTTTCCTGGGGGAGATGAGAGGAGAAGGGGTTTAAAAAGTCATTATTGTAGCTTCAATAAAAGAACAGGAGTGGGCAAGTACCATGCAGCCTCAAGACCACGGCTGAAGGGAGGGAAGTGCTACTTCTACTGCCCCAAAACATCAAGTGCTTATTGTATGAAATCTTCCCACTTTCCACAGAGCAACTGAGTGTTGTCACAGGTAGTCAGGTCTGCTAAGAGTCACTTGTTTAATTTATTCTATTATACAAGCAAGGCAGTTCTGAGGATTGCACAACAGTTGTTTGGATGGTTGGCCACATGCTAAGGGAATACATGCTTTGGAGAAGCAGGAAAGGATGGTTGTAATAAAACTTTCAGGAGCTTAACATTTCTGTAATGAGCATCCTCACACATGGAAGATGTCCGGGTAGGTCCTGATGGTAGTGCAACGGCAGCACTGCTCAAGTGCCTCCTGTCAGGGAGGGTCACCTTCTGGTCTGCCTTCCCCCAGAGGCCAGGACAACAGACATGCTGATCTCTCCTAGGCTTGTTCAGACCTGCTCACTCTACAACCGGTTAGGTCAGTAACTGTTTGCCTGTGGGGCTTCCTTTTATAAACCAGTGCGGGGTGTTTGCTTCACTGTCTTTTGACTAAGGAAGCATCTCCTGCTTCCTGCTGGGTCAAAAGAGATGAGAGAGAAACAAAGTCAAAAACGAAAAAAGAGTAATCTGGAAGCCAAAACCATAAAAAATGAGATAACATAAAAAAATAAGTAAATATGGGACAACTTCTCTGAGGCATTTTGCCTTTCCTTATTTTTTCTCAACATGCAGGGTGTATTTTTTCCCATATATATGCATTTTACTTCTCCACGACTAGAAAGCTCTTTTAATTGTTTGACTGAAAGCTGAGATTTTAGCAGGTGAGGCTCTCTGAACCGTGTAAGGTTGACAAATAATAAAAGTGCCAGGCATGGCCAGACTTCCTTAGTTTAATATACTATTAAAAAAAAAAAAAGTTGTAAAAATATGTTTAAAGGAACAAACATGTTTTATTCCAAAGAAGAATAGCAAGCAACCTGGGGACAGGCTTTTTGCCTCCACCTGAGTAGAGAGACAAGTTTTGAATAACAAGACAAACAGTAGCAAGTCTTTCTTTTTCTAAAATAGCCAGTAATGATGAGACCAAGTAAACAGTAGTTAAAACATGCTTAAATGACAGGCTGTGAAATCTTGCAGAAGCTCTGCCTTTGCTGTGCCCCTCTTCTGAGAGTAATGTTCCTAATTAGAGCCCAGACAACCTTACACTGACACTGTGGCTGAGGAAAGTTAAGCCGGGATAGATTTTTCTGTGCCCATTCTACCGACAGCAATTTGCCATAATTATTTCTGCAATACCATTAAGAAAATATGACTTTTATTTTAAAATGTCACCATTCAATAAGTTAGGCTGGTGTCTAAACTTTTAAATAGCCATTTCCTGAGTGATTGTTGCATATGTTTAAAAATGAAAAATGAAATGAAAAATATCCATTTATCTTTTTCAAATGACTCATCCTCAAGTATCTAATTCCTTTTAATTAAATCAGCCTTCCCAGGTACTGGTTGTAAAAAAAGTATAATGCAAAGCCTAAACCAAAAAAAGTGCTAAATAAGCACTTTAAAACATTCAGACTTCAAGTTCCTCAAAACAAAAAGAAAGCTTTTCCTCATTTGCTGAGTAACATAATTTATATTTCAATAAATTGAGTTATGGTCAAAAATATAGTTGGTATTCTTCCAACCCTACAGGACATTACAAGATACTGCTTTAAAAACCTGTAAACATGAATATTTAGACAACAGCAGTTTCTCCAAGACTAAGAGTTTTCAAAAATATGAACCTAATCTAAATATTATGAATGCTTAATGAAAGCATCCTGATAGCTCACAGACACCAAGTTTCTCAGAGACCTAGTCTATCCAGTCACTCAGAGATTCAAAAATCCAGCTTCCAACTAGTTACAGAACATATAGGCATTTATTCCATACGGGTATTTCTCTTTCTGTTTAAAATGAGAACCTTATCCTTCTACAGATGCAGCTCATTTATCAAGAAGAAAAGATCCAGCGTATGAAACTTCATACAATTCTGGAGTTTTAAAAATTAGCAGGTCCATACCTTTCAAAGGACTCCATGAAGATCATGACACAATCTGTCCTACAAGATCCCTGTCAGCCCTCACATCTATGAATTAATATCTGGCAAGATATGGTCATAGAAGCGAGTTTGGGGGCCTCTTAAACAGTACAGCATATAGCTATGGAAGTTTGCTGCTCAGATTAAAATAGAATCTTAGCCCAGCTGGTGGCCCTGTTTTACTTACACCTTGCCTTACAATACTCCTGTTGTACACTTCTATTTCTACAAAAACTAGACATTTTCAGGGTTTTTATGGATTACTTTCTTAGGCTGGTATGGCATGTTCCTAGAGATGGAAGTCAGGCAACAGAGCATAAGTAAGACAGACATGCTGTAGTACATTGTCTGAGGTTGAACACTGAGCAGGTACTGAGAGAGAAATGCCGGTTTAACAATAAACTTCTTCCTTCCATTGGGAACCCTGGGATCTACAGAACAATAACAACAAAAAATCATGTCTTCCTCTTCTAACAAATCCCTCTGTTTACAGAGCATTCAGAAGAAATGTGATGATGGCAGACCCCAGGTATGCCTTTGCCAGGAACTTAAAAGCACGGTAGCAAAATCCAGTTCTAAGTTTTTTAGCAGATTTCTCCTTTTATTCATGTTATAGAATGATTCTGCCACAAAATGCATCAAGTTTCTCTAATGAGTAAAATGAGTGAAATTTTCTGTTACTGGGTCTTGAGTCACAGAGTTGGTTGTGATGCCAACACATAAGTAAGGAAAGAGTATGAAACAATGAAATAAAGGCCTTATGAATGGCCTTATCTTTTAATCCTGAGTGTTAAGATTTTTATAAGGAGTGAATTTTCTGATGTCGATCTCTTGCCAGAAAGAAGTAAGAATAGTTGAAAACCGTAACATTTCTAATTTCTGCATTACTGAGTTTCAAACACATTGCCCAGTGACTGTAAAGTTGTAATGGGGTCCCAGTAGCCTGCATACATGCTGAACAATAAAGACAGATTTATAGAGGTACATAGCTATAACTGTCCCTTTTTTTCTTTAACTGCACATTCAAAAGCTTCTTATAAATCTGCTGAGACTGTAAATCAAACCCAGTTATTTACTTCAAAGCAGTTAAGTCATCCACTGTTAAAATTAAAGCATAATTCAGCCGCAATAGGCATCCCATCAAGCATGTGGACTAAGAGAACTGCCGCAAGGAAAACGGCTTGGCTACATTAGACAGTAACACTTGCCTCCTTTAGCCACCTTTCATCAAAGGCAAAAGTGTACAACCTTCCACCTTCCCAGGACTGCCTGCTGTACCTACTATGAACTTCATAAACCATCAGCACACAATAATAAGGTCATTTAAACATTTTCCCATAAAGACACTAAGCAGTAGATTATTACAGTTTTCAAGATGTGTCAATGGAGATACTTCTGCAATACAAAGTATTCAAGGAAAATGACTTCCAGGGAATTTTTGAACAGTTTAATACCAGAGATAGGTATTCATATCGGGTACAAAAGTCTTTATCTTAATCTCAGACATATTAGAGGCAAAGGAGAGCACATTGCACTTTCAAAAAAAAAATCCTAAAATAAATTTTATTACAGAACTTGTTTATAATATAATTAAAGCCTGCTTATGTAGCCCAATTTAATCCAGCTTGAGAATTACAATTTAGTGAATACTAGAAAATCTAAAAACATCTTCAGTTGTAAAAAATATAACCTGCACAGTCAGCAAATATGTATCTGATTGTTCCACATAATATCTCTGAAACAAAACCATATCATGCACCTTACTGGATGAGATAGCCTCTTTTTTTAGGGTTGCTAAGGAAAGAAGAAAAAACCTGTTTCTTATATTAAAGGACATTAAACTGCTTTCATCATCTTTTTCCCTCCTTCTAACAGAGGAATCGCTGTCACCACCTGATGCCATCAGCAAGCCTGCACTCCTGCAAAGCCCTCAAACCCATGGTACAGCACTCACTAATGTTACTTGCCTCATATTAAAGTTTCAGCAAAACCAGAAAATAAAACTCTTCATGTCTGTGAACGCTGACTGCCAACTGACTATGACAAATGCACACTCATGTAATCATTACCTCATCCTGTCTTTCTTCCTAGCTGTTCTTTTCTTTTTTCAACCATTTATTACATCTTTTCAATATCAAAATGTCCTGAGGAGAAAACTGTTATTTATTATATGTGACCTGACCAACAGAGGAGACAGCTGCCCAGATTTAAAATACAGGCATCATTGATGCACTTAAGAAAAAGAAAAAAGAGTTATTTTTTATTGCTAACTTATTTCCAGTAATGCAAGAAACAAAAATAAAACATGGCTTTAGAGTCATGCATTAATTACTTTTCTATCCATTTTCAATCAGACAACAGGACACTGTATTTTTTATGCTTGTTTCTATCACCATCACAATAGTGGTGGGATCCAAGTATTGGTCCACCTGAGCATTATCTTAAAATGGAATACCACCATAGATGAAATTAAAGAGTTTCATAAACCACTCCAGTATCTGTTGCTTCCAGCAATATGGCTCAAACTCAATGCTCTTATATTTGCAGAAGTTGAACTTTGCTTTCAGAAAGCTTTCCAGCTTTCCAAAACCAGACACTTCAGAAAGATATGAGGCCATAATCCCACCTCTTCTCAACTACCAAAGTCTTTGTGTACTTTGTGCTAATCATTTCTACCTTGTTTATCCCCTATCATTTTAGCATTTCAGTTTTTAAACCTCACAGTATCCCTATGCCATATGGAAATACTGTTATTCTCATTTTACGTTTAGAGGGGAAAAGACAAGATTACTCACTAAATGTCATCCTGTAAATCTTGGAAAAAACTGTGGTCTCCTGACTACCAGCATATTGCCTTTCTTCTTAAATCCCTCCTCCTTTCATGTAAACAGTAAAAAGAGTTTGTCCCAACCCTCGCAAAGCAATACAGAGGAGAGATATGAATATGCATGGCTCCCCTCCTCCAGGTCCTCTCTGCAAGCTATGCTCTTCTCTTCCTTGTAGTAATAATTTTTGCCTCCCCTGATATTAAATTACTTCTGTGACGAGTGAACCCACAGGCAGGAAGATAGATGCTGTTAATGCTCCCTGTGTTCAAGAGTGGAGCAGGAGCACAGCACTGGGTGCTGCCCAGGCTCTGCCCTCAGAGCATCCTTCCAGCCAGTGGTCATCTCAGCCTCGCACAAGGCTCTCCAGACAATTTGACGGTTCATACAGAAGTGTATTTCCATTCTTTTCAGAGCACCGATCTTCAAATATTTTTTGTTGCTCAGTCTACTTTATGAAAGAATAATTGGCTTTCCAAGTATGTGTTTGCAAAAGGAAAAACACCCAAAACTCAGATTGTGACCGATTACTATGGAAGAGATGAAACACGGATTATGGTGCATTCACAGACTGTTATAAAATATGTTTTCCCACTACTGCATCTTGCATGCATCCCCTTTACCCAATGGGTTGGTTTCTGAAGCTAATGCAGTGGATATGACTATTTAAAACAAATATGAATTTTGCAGTAAGTTGAACAGACTCAATGACTAATCAATACATCCTCCAAAGAGTCTTAAAATGAAAATACACATTTTCAAGTATATTCATAACTAGAAGAGAAACAGCACTGATCTTTTAAAATACATTATACTTCTCTCTTTATATATAAATATAAAAATACTCCCCCATATTAAAAATTGGAATTATACGCTTCAGTAAAATAGCAACATGCGAGTCCTAAAATGCCCAAAAGAGTGAAAGTCTCTGGAACAGCAAACTGTGGCATGTATCCCCACACACTCCTCAATCAGCTCATTATTTTTGCTTATCTAGTGTGACAGAGATTTTACACAATTACACATGCAAAGACTATCCAAACCTTATCATCAGCTCCCGAACTGTCATGGTGAATGCCAAACCCAACACATCAAATTGCAGCTGGTTTGTGACATGCTGACAAAATGAAGGGCTTCAACTTTGTGCAATCAGACCAACCCTTTTGCATATCTGTCCTTCTCTTCTCATTTATTACTTGCAATGATTAAACCACTTTTTTTCCCAGAACTCAGAAATCTACATAGCTTAAGTTTGACTTCAGCAAAAGTGATTTCTAAGTAGAAATACACAATGTAAATTTTGTGGATTGAGAAGACAAAAATATTTCTATGAACTGGAGATAACACTTTGAGCTGATCATTCCTTGTGCAATTCAAAGATGTTAAAAACTGAAAAAATAATCAAATATTAAACCCACAAAGCAGATGGTGGTTTTAATTTATCATGCCCACTGCAGTGTAAATAATAATAATATTTTTATCAACTTTTGCAGGCACTAAATTCCTCTTTCTGTAAGAGCTCCTGATAAAGTACTATGTAAAGAGCAAACCTTTTATTTTATTCTGACGTGTACAAACTCTTCAGTGTCTCTCTATCATAGACTACAGTACAGCACAGAAACACCTAGGATCTAGTGAGTACAGAAAACAGACTAGTCCAGAGCCTGAAGTGGTATAGCTTATATAATTTATTAAAAAGCAGCAACAAAGATGCTGCAACTGTTTTTTAAATTTATTTTATCAGATACATAGCGTCTGATATCAAATTTACTTAGAGTCATAGAACTATTTATGTTAGAAATTGTTAGGCTGGAAAAACACCTTTAAAATCATCAAGTGCAATCATTAACCCAGCACTGCCAGGTCACCACTAAACCGTATCCCTCAGCACCATATATTTTGAGTACCTTCAGGGAGGGGGACTCCATCACAGCCCTGGGCAGCCTGAGTCAGGCCTTGACAATACTTTTGAGGAAGAAATTTTTCCTAATACCCAGCAAAAAACTCCCTTGGGGCAACTTGAGGCCATTTCCTTTTGGACTAATGCAATTTATTATTCATTTATGAGAAGCATGATCGTTATTTACCCTCTTCC
Source organism: Coracias cyanogaster (assembly GCA_033124195.1). NCBI lineage: Eukaryota > Metazoa > Chordata > Aves > Coraciiformes > Coraciidae > Coracias > Coracias cyanogaster. The sequence goes on from JAVSBS010011315.1 coordinate 44,202, forward strand.
CTGTAGCAGTAGAAAGCATTAAATCATAATATGATTTGCAAACCACAACAATTAGTAGAAGCCACCAGCTAGAAACACAACACAATGCTTGTGTTTTAATTCTCATACTCATTTAATTACATATGATATGCAAGCAGATATTTTTTCCTTCCTGCTGCTTCCCCCAAAACATACAGCCAGCAGAGTTTTTTTGTATTATTGTGTATCTGATATAGAAAAGCAAAGTCATAGCACATGTGATTAAGTGTCTGCAAATACTATCAGGGGATGTCCCAATTCCCTATGGGTCACTTCATTGATGTCCTGCAGACTCAGTTTTGTATGTGGCATACACAGCATGTGCATTCCCAAAACTTCTCAGGCTCTTTGCTGAACATGTACTGCTTCCTTACATTTTTAGCTACTGGATAAATGGGATGGACTGTGGTCTGTAATTGCTCAAATACTTCATTTTTTATATCAAAAATATGGTACCAGTTATGATGTTGGATTAAACAAACAGTATTTTTGTTTTATAGTTTTCCTTATGTCCCCTTCTTTCCTATAAAGACAAAAGTACTTTTGAAGAAGCAACAGACTTCTCTTCCTAATTTTTTTGGCAATGCTGATGCAACTTTCCTTCTATGATCTTTGTCTCAGAGAAGTGTCTTTTGGAGGCAGAAGAACTAATTTTAATGAAATTATTCAAAAAGCAGTAAAAAACAAGGGCTTCTTAACTTCTCCAGCTGACTTTAGTGGTTTTTTTTCTTTTTATGCAGTCTGAATGAAATATTTGCATTAATAAATTAATATCTGGAAGTATGTGGCAAATTTTCTGTCTAATTAGTCTAATTGAAGCAAACTAGATTAGCATCATATGTGACATGACTTTACAAAGAAATATCTCCACTTAAGAAAAAAAAATTAGCTTTATCATAAAATTGTGAAAATTATAAACAGAATAATGAACTAATAGAAAATTTAAGAAGTTAATGCACATATAATTAACTGATGGTATATTTTATATTTATATATAATTGATGGTATCTAATACTAAATATTAATCAGATATTTTATTGCCATTGAAGACAATTTCTAAGAGTTTGCACCTCAAGCCTCAAGTTCATAACAAACTTCACTGAAATGGGCAGGTTACAACTATATGTCTCCTATATACCTCCTATATACACCTTCCTTAGGCATAAGACAAGCCTCTGAGAATACTGAAGACATCTCAAGAGCACAAAATCTGTAGCATGAACAGTAGAGAACTTTTAACAATTGCTGTAGCTAGACAGTTGCTCAGATCCTGCATGAGATCAGAAAGGGGTAGAAGTTTTGGTTTTAAATGGCAACACCATTCTATTCTTGCTTCACTTGCAGCATGTTACAAAAAAAAGGAGTTTCTGGTTTCAGCTGACAGCAAAAAAAACCCTGCTCAAGCAGGGCTGGATTCAGAGGAACAAGGGATTATCTTTCCTGATCTCCCAGAAGGCTGTGCTACACAAAAAGTCTCCCTGGACATTTGCCCATTATTGAAGTCCACTGTGGATTTACAGAAGCAGAACAAATTCAGTTTTTATGAAAATCATATTACAAAGAATAGTTCCAGTGGCTACAACGTAAAAACTAAAATGAAGCCAACCTGGTGCATATAGATGTCAAAGGTCTATAGGAAAGCGTGCGTCCAATCCCATAAAACATGCATTATTTAATTCCATGTTTCCTAAAAAAATTACCTGAGTGTTCTGGTTGTTTTTTACTGATATTTCATTACTCTTATAACTGGGATAATAAATGCATTTGTAAAATATTTACTAAAAAAATATGTATTTTATATTTGCAGAAACCTAGTAATCTAAACATTAGATCTTTATAGGACCCACAAACATTTTATTCTATCTTCAAAACCTTGTTGACAAAATAAAAATGTTACTGTTTTACAAGCAGTATAATAATTCAATTTGACAGAGAAGAGTTCCTGGGCATTATTCCAGTTGAAGATAAATTTACATGGTTACTGATACTATTGCAAAGTGTCTGGTTTTTATTTACATAATCCTTCTGCTGCTGTGGGAGATGGCTTGATTGCTCTTGGAGTTCTACCCTGGTGCAAGAGCTTTTCTATCAGAGAGGGGTTGGGATGTAAAGAAGACACAAAAGATACAGTCATGTCCTACTGTTAGCACAATAATGAAGCTAATTAAGATGGAAGTCCAAAAATGGTCAGCTAGGAAGCTGACAAATTGTGAAAAAGGCTATCTGATAATGCAGCACTGAGAATAAGGCCATGAAGAGATTTAGGCTTTGCAGAGGTAGTATTCAGGAGACTGTCCCAGGCATGGTCTCAGAGTTTAGAGGAAAAAAAAAGCTATCAAAAATTTGCACAGCGAAATGCAATTGAGATAAGACATTTTATGTCTGTACTCAGTCTGAGAATTAACCAGTCCACGGCATGACTACTGAAAAGTATATAAAACCAAAATAGATAGCATGCCAGCTTTGCCAGGAACAGAACCAGGTTTCTGACTGATTTCAATGGAAGACCAATTGTGGAAATTGGATAAGTAACAAAGCTTGATGAAATAGCAGTATTATATATTTGAAAGTCTTAAAAATTCTACTCTTGGCAATCAACAAGCTGTTAATTAAACAGCTCTTGTGTCAAAAAGGATCAAGTGCAAGCAATGTAACTTTGAAGGGAAATGTCATAAATTCAGGGCATCTGCCGTGGAAGCTTGTGCCTCAAAACAACTTAATGCAATGTTACAGGGACACCATTCAAGCCGTTAGCACAATCCTCAAGTCATGGGACTGTATCCAAAAGATGCAGGAAAAGTGACAGATCCTTCACAGCTAACATTCAGAAGCTCCTAATATATGCAAGGTCCTCTTAGGATCTTGGATATACAGATCATATCTTACTAACTTTTGTGCAAACATCACTAAGCATCAAGATAGACACCTAACTATATGAATACTATTCATAAAAAAAGATAATGGATTTGCAATACCCACCACGGTCAAAGGATAATATCCAGCTGATCATTCTTGTTGGAACAGAAAGGTTGAATAAAAAGATATGAACTGTTCTTACTCTTCTAGTAAACCTGGTGATCATCTGTGGTGGGTTAACCTTGGCTGAGCGCCAGGTGCCCACCAAGCCTCTCTATCACCCCCCCTTTCCTTCCTCTCCTTAGCAGAGCAAAAAAACGAAAGGGGAGGAAAATAGGATGAGAAACAAAAAGTAGTTTAATAATAATAATAGAAGCAAAGCTAAGCAAATCCGCGCGCGGAAGCAAAGGAAAA
>JAVSBS010011315.1:47589-82054 GCA_033124195.1 Coracias cyanogaster
ATCAACACCCTTCTAGCTCCCAGCACAAAAACACTGCAGCTGTGGGGAAAACCAGCTCAGCCAGACCCACTACATCATCAAAAAGGCTAAGTATAACTAATAATCAGAAAAGGCTAGCCAGGAACTAAAGACAGAAGAACGCTGATAAAAAGAAGTTTCTGTACATGCCTGACTCTCCAAAGGAGTCTTGTCATTACAGAGGGCAGAAAAACTGTACACAAAATGACAATTATCAGACAAGCATTGTTTCCTGCATTAAATAAAAGCCCATACTGCCACAGGAAAGCACATCATCAAGACTGTATCAAGTACTGAATCAAAAGTTCTCTAAGTCCAGGTGCACCAGAATGAGGAATGAATGTAAGGAAAGATGATGCGAAGCAAGCATTCACCATACCAGGCCATGTACTATGGAGAAAATCCAACTAAGGATTTGGACTTAAGGCTGCTGTGAAGGGGAATATCTAAAAGCACATGGAAATTAACCCAAAATTTAAGCATGAAAACATATGAAAATCCCAAAAGCCATTCAGGAAGTCGGGAGGGAAAACTGAGGAAAGATGTAGTCTTACACAGATGACAGAGATGAACCCACGTAAATACCTAAGATAGGGGCCATATCTGGCTCCCTGTTAACCACCTCCAAGTTCCACAGTAGCGGCCTGTACTGGAACCTGTATGAGAGAATGTTTGGAAGTCATGTGGAAGATGACATGAATAAGAAAGTGATAGTCCAATAACAACAATATGCTTTCCAGAATAGTAAAGAGGAGGGTAAGGTTTGAAGAACTGCAGGACCTCAGGAGACTGAATGACCGGGCAGTAAAATGAGATGAGAAATTCAAGCTGAATAAACATGAAAGTAATGAGAAAAGTGTCCTAGTTTTGTATATTTAATGATGGACCTATCTAAAGCACTTCAGAACAAGATATTGGCACAATAAAAATAACAATAAAAAAACCCATTAAAAAGCAAACATCAGACAAACAAACAAAACCACCTTTGGTCAAAGTAAGAAAGGTCACTATCCCAGAAACAGCATTTGTCCAGTCTTCCCAGAAATGCTAGAACAGCAATGTAAGATCAGCCAGGAGTGCCAAGTGGACACCATATACAGAACAAGTATGCTGTGGTATTTCTTTAGGATATTCCTCTCAAGTCCTCTTTTGACTCCCAATACTGTATCAGAAGCACTGAACACTACTAAGGTGTTGTTTGAGGTGTAAATGATCTTTGACAAGAAGCCTTCACATTTCTGTTTATCTTCTAGGAGGTCTGTAAGCATGGGCTGTCTATCAGAAAAGAAAAGAAATACCACATTCCTCAACTATATGACAGTTTATAACGCCTGTCTGGAGGCAAGCTCAGGGCAGACTTTATGTAGGAATAAACACCTCCCCTCAGATTTTCACAGTTGTTCTCCTCTTGAGTAAGCAACACTTTGCTTTGTTTTCTCATGAATATTCACAGGAGCTTCACAGTAAGGTTGCTGACAAGCACCATCTCTAGTGCTTAGCGTTTCCTTCAATGATTGAGCCTCATTTATGCCAAGCTAAATGATTGTAGCTATTCTGAACATAGCACCAGTAGCTGTGGATAATCACTACTAGGAAGTGTTTTAGGTCAGGGGGTGAGGGGCAATAGCCTGCCACCATTTTGGTGGACCAAAATTAGGGAAGAAAAGAGGAATGTAACCAAACAGACATTATTGGACCCTGGTCAGATCCTCTGGGCTCCCTTTCTGACGCTCTTCACAGCAACCACATCCAAAAAGTGGGAGAGCCAAAAAGTCAGCTTTGGCTTCTGCTTCTGAGGACAAGGAGAAGCTGCTGGGTTCCACAAGCAGCGAGACAAATACTTCTCCCCACTGGAGACTACCAACACTCCATATCCATCACCTGTTTCCAAAACTGGAGTGACTCTTACCTAGTGCTGTGGTAAGGCAGGCTGGGGAAGGCAGCTGGATTAAAACTGAGTTAGTACCTAAGAAGCAAGAGGCTTCTTTTTATTCAGATCAGTCCTGTACAAGCACATCTGCAAACAGAAAAGCCTGTATGCCTTCCAAGGCAAGGTAGGATCAACAGTATGGAGGTATAAAACACCATAGGGTGGAAAAGCTAAACACAAGCATTCCAGGATTTGTACCGGTGGCAACTGAATACCAAGAAATCCTGAATCAAATACCAGCCAACCAAAAAATATGCTCTGAAGCATCATCCCAGAAGAAATTTTTAAAATATATATTCTGGAGAAGAATAGTGGCTAAAACCCTGGCTGTGCTGCCTGGTGCTTGCTTGGAGAGCACAGAAGGTGCTTGGTACTTGTAATGATGAAGACACAAAATCCCTATTAAAATGATGAAGAAGGAGATTCTGTCATCCAGAAGATGCTGTTCTTGCCACTCTCCCACTCCAGTACACTAAAGCATTAGTATAAGATTGCACATCATGGCTTTGGAAGGGCAGAAAATTGTGAGAGATTTTCCACATTTGTGCCATTAAAAATAATTTTTGCTACTTTGGTCCTAGAGGTAGCACTCTACATAAATGATTGTTTCTGAAAGTCTTGCTGTACTAAGTGGAAGTGAACTGTTAGCTAGTGTGAAGTGTCAAGGAGCATGCTCATTATTACAGGCAGTGGTTGCACAAGCCTCCCTTATAGGAGATTCTTCCCTGAAAGATTATTTGGCTCCAACACTGCATAAATCTTTCCAAAAGGAAATTTTCCAGCTTCTCTTCCAAAAACTTCTAGGTCTTAAAAAGATGAAGATGAAACAACATACCAATGCCTGGCATTGGCTAAGACAAGAATGCCTGCGTTGTCATTACCATGCCTACATAAACCTGTCCTTATCTAAAAGGATAAACCTATCAAACAAAACCTACCTCCCCATGATATAATAAATCTTAAAAGCCTGAAACTAGCTTAATAGCTAAGCACAAGTGATGCCATCATGGGAGTTGCATACTGTTCTTCCACAGCAAGCAACACCCGAGTGCAGGATCAGCGTCTTATGCAGAACAAGGTACCAAGTTCACACTGCTCTTCAAAGGAATCTGATTGTATCCACTTGGGACACATACACACCAAAATGAAGTAATATTGGACTGTCTTTTGAGGGAGAATGCCATATATTAAAGGACTGCAATTTGTTTTCCTCTGTGAATCCAAAGCTTATGCTCACTGCCTGGAGCTAGTACTATGTGACCTATCATCAAAACAAAGTCATTTTCATAGTCCCTGCTTTCCTAAATATAGTCTCTTGTCTACTTTCTTTGTTCCTAACTACAAGACTTACTTGCCTTCACTAAAACAAACACTTTGAATAAGTCCACTTCAAGCAGTTCCAGTCACTTTGTATAACTGACTTTTCTACCACTTTTTGTGTCATATGCAGATAAGATGCTTTATTCCATTAACAAAAAGAAGATTGAAATTAACAAAATAATCAAAATTCCACAAATATCACAAAAAATACTTTTCCCACCCTGACTACTTTTAGAAATATCCTCTTTCTGGTTACATAGAAACATACACCAAAAAAAAAGGTGGTTTTTTTTTTTTGTTTCTATAAAGAACACACCTTCCATTTTTATGTGAATAAATCCATGGGCATGACCATTTGTTTGGCCTGAGCTGCCAGAGAATGCAATTACACTTAAAAATTCTCAGGCTGAAATTCTTGACAGAAGCAGAGGGAAGAAAAGGAAGAATTTAAAATTAAAACTCAGTTTTACAGTAGCCACAAAATGACCTATACATGTGTGCAGGCATATATAATAGATAGAGTAAGATAAGACTCCTGTCATGTCCTTGTAGGCATAACTCCAGGTATATGTCTGGAAGAAAATATACTAATCAGGTGGATAATTTCTGCATTGAGTACTGGGAGAAAAAAACAACCAACAAATCTGCAACAGGTGAGTCCTGATTGAACCTTTGGAAGTTATTATTCCCATAAGGACTAGCATGTTGTCTGTGCTGTCCCATCTGCTCTCAGATGTCCCAGTGAACCAGTCTGCTGACACCATTTACTGCAGAGCTGTGAGCAGGAGTGGGACAAAAGCAGCTTTTATACTACTTATCTCTCTGAGACTCACAGAACCACAGAATAGTAGGGATTGGAAGTGACCTCTGGGGACCATCTAGTCCAACCCCCCTGCTAAAGTAGGTTCACCTAGAGTAGGTCTCACAGGATCACATCCAGGCAGGTTTGGAATCTCTCCAGAGAAGCAGACTCCACAACATCTCTGGGCAGCCTGGGCCAGGCTCTGGCACCCTCATAGCAGTTTTCCTCATGTTCAGCTAGAACCTCCTGTGTTCCAGTTTGTGTTTGTTGCTCCTTGTCCTGTCACTGGGCACCACTGAAGAGAGTCTGGCTCCATCCTCTTGACTCTCACCCCCAGCTTTAAATACTGATAAGCACTGAAAATATTCCCTCTCAATCTTCTCTTCTCCAAACTAAACAGCTCCAGGTCTCGCAGCCTTTCCTTATAAGAGAAAAGCTCCAGTCCCCTCAGCGCCTTCATAGCCTTTTCTGGACTCTCCAGTAGTTCCTTGTCTGAGCTGGGGAGCTCAGAACTGGACATAATACTCCAGATGTGCCTCACTTGGGCAGAGTGGAGAGGGAGAACTTCCCTCGGCTTGCGTGTCACACTCTTAATGCACCCCAGGATACCATTGGCCTTCTTGGCTACAAGGACACACTTGCTGGCTCATGGTGAACTTGTTGTCCAGCAGGGCTCCAAGGTCCTTCTCTGCAGAGAAGACATGCCCAGACCATGGGGATTTACCCTTATTTGCTGCAGCAATGAAAAAAACCCTGCCTGGGAAGAACACACCACCACAGCTATATCTGCTATAATTTGTCAGTCAGAGCTCCCAACCTGACTCTGAGCAATATTTCTCTAAGTCTCCAAGCACTATTTGCCAAATCAAAATTAAAGAAGAAGTTGGAACAAGTCTGGAGTTGATTCATGTCCATGGGAATTTCTATCCTTCATTTAAACAAGACTGAAGAAATACAGTGAAGTTTCAAAAAATATTGGATACCACAGGCTGATGTGTACTAGCACTATGGAAAATTATCAGGCACTATATTCATGTCAAAGCCATCATACAGCCTTAATTTTGCAAACAGATGCACTAATGCAGATCTGAACACCCCGGAGATTAGCAATTTTTTTCACATGCAGAGAACATGGGGATGCAGGAGAAAACTGGTGGAGAACTGGAAAACATAGTGCTAAGGCCCACTGTGGTGATGGTGACGTGACATAACCAACACACATACAGTACAACAGAAAACACATCTTGCTAAGGACTGTAGTTGATTGTTCTTACTGAAAATAAATAAAATAGAGTATCAACAACAGAGTGAATTAAACAAGAACCTGAAAACAGGTTAAAGAAAAAACCTTTACTCTGCAGAAATGACCACATCTTACAACAGCTCTCTTGAGAGTCTAAAGCACAATCTCTATGAAGATGACATCACTTTGAAATGCACTAGTAAGAGTTATAATCAAATTTGTAATTTGAATATTCCTGAACTGGATGGTAAAAGAGTTAGAGATCCATTCAGAATTATTATTTGATGCCCACCTCTCCTTAAAAGCATTTTTCAAAATCTTAGGTCCTGTCTTAGTTTCCGGTCTTGAGGTTTTAGAAGCCACCATTGCCCTCCTCAGTGTTGTGGTTTATAAGCTGATCTGTGGACATCTCTTCTGTCCTCTTTTTTTGGCTGCATGCTATTTTCCAGTGGAGGGACACCTCCTTCAGCAGATACCAGTGTTCTACAAATTGAAAATCTGACTGAGAAATAATGGTGTAATGCCAAAGACTAGTTCAGTATGATGAGTTTAGGTCTTTTAATTTTTTTTTTCCTAATTGCAAAAAAGGGGCAGCATTTCCAGTAAGTCAGGAATTATTTTGTTATTTTCAAGAACTAACATACCAATGATAGCTGACAGCAAACGTGATAAGCATGTGTCTCTTTAATTCATTGTTAATATTGTTCCAGTAGCAAAGAATTATTTTTAAGCTTTATGTAGCACTACCTTGCCAGAGAAAAGGAAGCATTTAACATTTCTTCTATTGCACTGCCATTTCCACACATTATAGTCTATGAAAATGCGTATCTTTAAAAACTTTGCATAGATATAAATTTTGCAACTCATACAGATTACATGTATGAGTGAGAAACATAAAAGTGCTTCAGTATGAGTTGCAACATTTAATGCCTTAAGACTACTTTCAACAGCAAGATCCAAAACACTTCTGAAGGCTCCTGCAACAGTTCACCAAGATAGACACCGCTGTTTTGCTACAACACTGTCAAATACTTACTGTGAAGATACTGAGCAACGTTTATTATCCACTCATCTGTTAACTTCCCAGCTTTTGTTAACTTGGTACACTTCAGCTGGCTTGAAAGATCTCTTGATTCAATCCAACAAATTGTGTCGTCTTTGTAGCTATAGTCTAGTGTTAAAATTGCAGATCCTTTTACAGGAGTTTGGGCAGATATTTTGCTTCCATTAAGATGTAATATCTCAATTGTTTCAGAGTTTGCAATCACAAGAAGAGGAGGTCTATCAGTAGGCTCTAAAAACAAAGTGAAGATAATTTAAAGGGTTAACAGACTGTCTATACAACATTTATTGTTTCAGTTTTAATGTAGTTTTTAATGTCCTTACCTGCATGTTTTAAGAAATATGAAGAATTGGTTTTGGTTTTATTTTCATAACTATCCTATATTCCAAATTACTAGTCTATTTTATCCTGCTGTTCTAATGGTTCACATCATTAAAGAAAATTAATTACCCTAGCCCCACAGCTTCTGCTTAATTCCAAGTATCATTATTGCAACATTTTTCATGCCTGAGTCATAAACTGAAATACAACTTATGCAAATTATTTCTATCCAGATTACTGGCTTTTCTAAAAGAATGAAGGCCAGGAAAACATGCAGATTTTTTGAGTACCCCTGAAATGGTAAGGTATTGTTCATATTAGAGTCTGTGAAATAAGACAAAAACTGTGGAGTGGATGCTGCTAAAAAAAAAATGAAACCCAAGCTAATAAAAAACCCAGTGCAGCAAAACCTGATTACATCATACAGACTATGGGCCTAATACCATGCATCATAATGGAGAAAACTTCATGCAGTGAGTTTCCTGATAGCAAAAAGGGAACAGAAAATGTGTCATTTCCAGGGAGTTACCATTAAGGTCACAATAAACAAACAAAAAATATGAAGCATCAATTCATCTTAAGATATTACATGCAACTTGAAGTGTCGTCACATTCACCTGAATCACTTTGCCCAGAAATTCTTCTAGTAATTTATAAAAACACTTGAGCAAAGTGTGAATAATGATGGAAATAATAATATCCCATAGTGAAGAAAAAGCATCTTAAAATACAAAAAGTTCCAGTTCAAGTTAAAACCAAAAATCTATGCTATCCACGTAAAGGAACAAACAATTCCCATTGAGACAAAATATTTTTAGCATTATGACAAGTGTTACTGGGCACAAAAGCAGCTGTTCTTGCTTTAGGTGAAACTTTAATTGCCTTACTGCCTTGAACATCCTGGGCTGGTTTGAATTGGTGCATCTGACTTAGTCAGCTGTAAATGAATATTAGTCTCTATATGATGAGATGTGTGCTATACATGGTGCCACTGCTGAAACTGAGTGTTCTAATGTTAGACTAGTACTTTAAATTGAAATAAGGACTCAGTTAATCCAGAACTGTCAGGGGGACATCTATATCAAATCCATATGCCAGCAGTATCTTGTTTGTTTTTGTTTTTTTTTTCTGGGAACCCCTTCATTAGAAACAGTAGGGTAACATTGCTTTGCTTCCATTTATAATGTTAACATAAAATATTATATGAATTGGATGGAAAAAAAACCACATCAGACAGATGAATGTGTTCAAGTTTAAGGATAGAGAAACAGCTTCCTGAAAAATCCCCTTCCTATGAGATGTTGTTCAGCATTCAGAAGATATCGGTCAGCATTCAGAGTCCTGGTCCAATGCAGATGGAGCTAATGCAGGACCTAATGAGAGGATTCCCTGAGAGAGGAAGACATAGTGACCCTAAAAATCCCTTCAGGTTTAACTGGAATAACAGCGATGTCTAATTTTGCTATGAAGTGTGTTCAGGTGAATCACGTAATGGAAAGTTGTCCTTTGCAACATGGTCAACACCACTAAAACATGTTCATTTGTACCGTTCATTTGTTATTTTAAATAATGCTGTCAAGTGGGCAAATTTTGGATGTTGTGTTTAAAAACAATTACTCCAAACCATAGAAATTCATACTGCAGCTGCAAGTATATGTGAAATACATTTGTGTTGCCAAGTCAAAAGCTCTCACCCCAATGTAATCTGCAGGTATTCAAAGGAATAAATAAATGTTTAAACCATGTATTGACATGTGGTATTTTCAATCAACATTCTACCTAATAAAGTTTTCAGAATTTTACTAAGCAATTCCAGTTCTCTAAATGGATATAAAAATTGCATAGATAAAGGCATTTAACAAACAATACTTCATTAGCAAGTCTGATAAAAAAGAACACTTTAGTAAATATGGTGCTCAGTGGTCTCACTAAAATCCACAGAAGTAGGTGTTCAGTTCTGTTCTTTGGTACTATCTAACTTTATTTAAACATTTTATTTGCTTTTTTTTAATTATTATTCTGTAATGTAAAAAAAAATAAATTCTATAATGGATCAGCATGTATTCTCTCTAAAGTGGATTTCATTTACTCTTTTCCTGTTGCTTCTTATTCAATAATGTATAATCTACCTTGTAACATACTTTTTCCCTCCCTAGTAAACCCCACAGTGACATTTTCAAAACCAGACTTCTGTAACCTTACTTTCTGAACTTACTGACTGTCCTTATGGGCCTCACATTCACTTCCACCAATAAGTCAGTCATATCTATGCATAAGATTTCTTTTCTTTCTTTTTTTTAATTTCAAAAGATATCTAACAACTGAAGGGACTGAATTTATTTGTAAACAACCCCTTGTGGCGTAAGCTGCAAGTGAAGCTCCCTAGTCTTGTTTCATCTGTGAGAGAGGGCAATGGGGTTCTTCTTAGGCAATTTTATTTGAAGTCTGCTAGGTAGGTCCATTTGCAGTCAACAGTTGGCTGTTGTATGTAAATCGCTCTTTCCTCCCCTTCGTATCATCTTCTGCTACCCATTAAAAGAAGACAGACAGACTTAACAGCTTCTATCACCACGGAGACTGTCCAGACTGGTACAAAAGGTGTGTTTTCATTGGCACTCTGCTAAGTTTTGTCTTTTTTTTTTACGTCTAACAGCTCTGTGGTCAGCTTCTCTCTTTCCACAAAACAAGACCACCGCCTAGTTCTGGATTCAATCACTCAATTTCTAGCCAGCAGCTGCATGAAAAATCCTTTATTATTATTTTTGCTCTTATACTTTGTGTTACGTAAGATATTTCCACTCTCTGCAATCTATAAAGACTCCAAGAGAAGGCAGCTACACGGGAGCTGTTTGTAGTTATGAAGCCAGCATAGTTTTCAGTTGTATGAGGTTACAACAGAGAACCATATCCTTTCTTGCACTGTTCTGAACTGACCTATTGAAAGGAGTAACAAGGATTAAATACCTCACTAAACTCCAGAGAAAGATTGTATTTTAGTATTAATGTCTAAGACATAAGGGAATTCTGAAAGAGAATTAGCATCAGACCTCCTGAGCAACAGTTACAATAAAACCTGGCTGCAGACAAAGGAATTGTAAGGACTCGTGGCACTGCTAAAGGTTCTGCTCAGCAGGCACTGTTAAATATTAAAAATGCATCTGTGTTCTGGCAGAATTTATCCAGAAACTAGATTACTGAGCTTGAAATTATATTTTTCAAGCAGCCCATACATGAAATAATTCAATTGATAGAATCAGTTAATAATGTTTTTTCACAGCAGGGTAGGTAACCTGCTTTTTAGTGTTGCTTGGATAAAGGCTGATTTCATTATTACTTATTAAAAAAAAAATTGTGTAACTATTTTAATGATAAAACTGTACCAAAAAATATTAGACGTTCCTACAAAAAATACCTAAAGCATCTTACTGTATTGTAAAATGCAGATGAAACACAAAATAGAAGATGAACAAAAAATCATGTCTTGTCACTTTTAAAAAACTGTTTGTCTGTTTCTCAAGAACAAAGCTTAAAAGTTTACTGGACAGGTCTAGGATAAGTTACAGTGAGCTGACAGCAGCTTTTCAAATAACTGGACTTCATGTGTGTTATTTTTAAACAAGCTTTCTTTTTTATTATTTTTTTTCATTTTATAGGAAAGATAAGAAGTGAATACCTCTCTAATCCAGGAATTTTTTATGATTCATCCCTTTTGACTAAAATGAAAGCATCTTGCTTTGAATTACGTTTAAGATAGAGTAGTGGAAAAGATGAAAGACTTGCATTTCCCCCCTACCTGATCTTGTCTAAAATACAGATCAATAAGTGATGTCACAACAAATCAGAAACGAAGACATTTTGCTCTGCCAACAGTCCTACTTCTCCTCTGGAAGAAAAGCTTCAGAAATGCCAGCATTTTTTTTTTTTTCCACTACAATGACATGAAAAGGATAAAAACCAGAATTCAGTGTTTACAAGCAGCTAAAAACCCTTCTGCTGAGGTATGCATCATAAATTATAAGTACTTTGCTCTTACCAATACAGGTATTGTAGTAATGTCTGAAAAATATTTAGTTGTGTTGAATACAATGCAGTCCAATTTTATTTTAAAATTATTGTGACTGCCGTATGTCCACTGGGCTGATTACAACTCTGAACGCTTTATATTGGCAATGGTGTTAGTTTGGTTGCCTCATTAAATCAATTTTCATTTCAGCCTGTGGGTCTCCTGATCCCTCTGCTGAGGAGGGGTCATTGGGTGACAGAGCAACTGCTATAGTTTAGACCTGGATATGGGCTAAATGTAGACCATATCTGTCTTGTGAAATCAATTTAAGAGTGATGAAAGTTTTCTAAATATCAGGAAAAGCTTTTGATTTAATAATTATCAGTTCATCCTGCTTTATCTACATGACAAATGTTTCTTATCATATGCCATTTTCTATGGATAGGCTATGCAGATATAAAACATAACAGGAACTTTTTGAAACAAAGATGATTTCTTTTCCTCAGCTACAGATTTCTAATTCTGTCACTTTGTTTCTTTAAATATTCTTTTCATCAAATGCAGACCTTGCAATATATGCATACAGGCTTGGTAAACAAAAACTTCTAAGACTCTGTTCAACAAAGCTGTATTTTGTTTCCTTTTCACCTCATAAGAAGTTATTAACTGCTTCTTTATTCATAAAAGAAGGTGTGGTTAAAAAGTCTGGGGAAAAAAAAAACATGGTGTGCCCCCAGCTGTTTTGTTACTTATTTTAATATCCTTCCCAAAGGTTCTGTGAGCTAAAAGTTTCCGGCTCCAAAGTTATTTAAATGAGCTGAGGAAGAAAATGCAAGATTTAATGAGGGATAAATGTTACCACCTTCACAGCTAAGCATTTGGCTGCCTGAAGGGTAGGTTTAAAAAAAGTACCTTATGTGAACTACTTTGCTAATTGTACCTGCCACATGCAGAGAGATAGCTGGGTGAGGATGGGCTCTGAGGCTGTGCAAGAGCTGCTGAGGATCTCCAGTGGCTACCACACCCATCCCCTGCACTGGGGCAGGGGTCCTCCAGACCTGTGCTTACAAAATACACGTCACTTGCTTGGCACCTTCTGTAACTGGGGTGTCCACCATGTCCCCTACTTCTCACATATTCAGAAACATCCCACTCAATTGACAGAGTGGCATGTTTGGTGTTGCGTATTGTGCCATATCTAGTATCTCAACAGGGACAGCAATTCATATTCTCAGCAGATTTGCTGTTACTAACGTGGAAAGTTTAACATAATGCCTAACCTAAACCTCTACTGTGGCTTTCTATCTTTTGTAGCTTTTACAACCAAGAAAATATTCTCTAGCTCATTTTCTTCATCTATTCCACAACTACTTTTGTCAAATATAGACAAAATGGACAGCTTGCTCTTTCCATCCTTTTTTTTTTAGGCTTTTTAAGGGAAAAAAAGTTGATAATTTCTGTAAGTGCTATTTTTTCTTCCCTTAGCCACCTTTTTTCCCATATTCTATTCTACTGACCTACAGCTGCCTTGTGTGATGCCTCTCACTGGATGTCATATCCCAACTGAAGACTTTCTAGCATTGAGTAAGCATCAGGATTACTTCATATGTCTTGGAAGTAATAATCCTACTTATCCATACCAGGGTAGTACTTCTCCCCCTGCACAAGGGGATGACATGGACTCATTTTTGACTTGTGATCCATTTAGACATGTTTTGGATACTTCTCACCAATTTGTGCACAGCCACACTTTGCTTTTGTCCCTGCTCAAACCTTAGCCTATAAGACCAAAAGTTGTGAAAAGTAGCTTGTATGATCATCAAACTATGAATGAAACGGTGAGAGTGTAGGGAAGTGACTGTTAGTACAAAGAAAGTTCTCTGCTTTCCATGCTGCAAGATAGGCCCAGTGAAGCAACACAAGCTATTACAAATCATTGCACCTCTTGCAGAGTTCTGTGATAAAAGTACCTTAATTACCGTGCTAGGCTTCTTTCTTATCTCCCTGCCCTATTAAGTATTCGACTCAAATATTCATCATATGGATAATTTAATCCAGTATTAATTGAAGGAAAAGTTGTGTTTACACAAAAAAAACCAATATAATGAGCCATACTCATTTCTTTGCAGAGCCATGATCTTGATTTGTACTGTCCTGCAGTGATTTGATTAATGAATAGTGATTCCTTTCTGAAAATAACAGAAAACTGCTGTAAAATAAACATGATGAAGTACTAAGAAATACAGAGGAGCAGTTCTTCTCTGTTCACCTGATTAATTTTATGAAGACCACCAAGACACTGACAGGTCACTACAACGCTCGGCTGTTAACAGTCTAATGGATCTAAGAAGGGAAACTCAAAGGCGCATATCAAGTCCAGTATTGGCATCATGAGGATTTCCTGATTGCATTACTGATTTTCATGTAGTGTAAGGAGAAGGATATTATAAAATTTTTACTTTATATGGACTTTCTTAGCTCACCATACTTCACTGTGGATTTTTAAAAAATTGCGGTGTGGACCAATACAAAGACTTGGTACAGACATCAAAAAAGCTCTTACTAATGGTGAAGACAGAATATAATTAGCAATAGTTTTTACATGAGAAGGCCTAAAAAACCAGTAGACCTTCCTATTTTCTGATGGCTAACTACAAAAAAGAAAAGACTCACAAAATAGGTAACAAACATGGCTTTATACTTGGGTGTTAAATCGTTGTGGATATTGAATAATTGCTTAAGGAACTTTCTGGGTTTTATTTTTTTGTTAATTGAAAATGCTGAGTTAGAAAATACTGTGTACAATATCACTTCATTAAACACAATTCACTCATATCCTCAAATACCCAATTCAGTATTACCAATGGAAACATGTACTAAGCAACAAAAAGCTTAGTGTGAATATGTATACCAAGAAATATTGCAAGGACAAAGAAATCTCCTGTTTCTTTTTTTTTTTAATCTTAAGGATATAATTACCTCATGATCACATCCCCTGTCTTCTCACTGTGTTCTCTTCCCAGAATAAACAGCCTATTTTGCTTGTGTGAGGAAAATATTTGATTTATTTATGAAGAGGGAAGCTGGGAACTATTCAAATCTTGTCTGAATTGAGTATTTCACTTTAATAATACCCGTATAATAACTTCTAATATGTCCCTTGGAGTATCGTAATATGTGGAAAGTTTTTCTAGGGTTGTTGTGCGGCTTTTCATAGTGGAGTGAAAGAAAGTCCATCTCTTCTGTGTTTGTCTCTGTATTTTCAAATGCATCCTCTAGATAGGGCCAGAACACAAAATATTTTCATTAAGGTAAACAGATGTTAAAACTTACCATTTTTGGCCTTGCAGGATTTGTTATCAGGCTGAAGCACATAACCTTCCACACAGCTGCAAGTGTATGATCCATCCGTATTTACACACATCTGGCTACAGCTTCCATAGGTATTACATTCATTCAAATCTTGTTTAAGGATCAGGAAAAAAAGAAATTCAACAGAAATCAGAATGCTAAGAGAAAAGTCATAGTATGATGCTTAATGTTTTCCCTTTCTCAAGATATGACTGTATTATGTACGTTGGCTGTTGAAATTACTGTAGTAACCAAACAAAAGGTTAGTGGCTTTCAAGTTTAACAGCTATTAAATTTGAAAGATAAAAACTTCTGTTTTTTTTTTTTTCAAGTATTATCCAATGTCTACACCATGTTAGGGAGACATTTGGGTTTTTGTTAGTACTAGAGGCCATGAGTTATCAGGGTTGATAAATGAAGCAACATTTCAAGAAAGGAAATAATTCATTATCCTTCTCAACCTATTTATGCTGGCAATGTCTTATAGCTCCTTAAATGAACTGTCACAACTTCTACATTAAACTATCATCCACTACATCAAAAACTATATATTTATCTAATAAATATAAAGAACAATTTTCCCAACTAGGCTATATGGGCATAACACCATAAAATCAAGATACAGTGTGTAACAGTGGTTGAGGGTTTAAGTTCTAAACTGACTTTTTAAAAAACTGCTGTTGAAATTATTTCCTCAGATATATTTTTAATCACAAAACATGACAGCTATAAAGCAAAATAACAAAATAAATTACATTTATGAAGAATCTGGCTTAGCACTATTACTCGGAAAGAGGAGTGATCAGTAGTGAACACATGCATAAGGCAACAGAACTTCAACATGCTTATAAAAGGAGAAAAAATAAAACAAGAAACAAATACCTGGATAAAGAATTCAGAATTCATATACTTCAAAAATGGAAAAGAACACCAATTTAAGTCTACAATTAATTATGCTGAAATAACAATCCCACCTAAATTGTATGATCTGGGAGTGTTCATTTATCAAATTCTAATCTAGGTGTGACTTTATGGGCATGAGGAGAAACAGGCTGAGTTTTACAGGGTCTCCTGGCAGTGAGGTTTGGCGAGCGGGTCCCACAAATGAGCCGTGAGCTTGTCTGAGCAGGGGGAAATGCTGCCCAGCTCCTCCTGTCTGGTCGAGGAAGCTTTCCTTCCAGTCACTCAAGAATGGCTACAGCTGGGGTACAGGAGCACCAAATGCCTCTCATTTTGGACAGGGACTCTTTCCCCCTGCTCACCCCACAAGCCCATGCTCATTCCCTGATAAACCACTTTTGAAGCTGGGTGAGGAAGCAACTGTGCTGCTGTTGGCCAGAGCTGGTAGCCCACCACCGTCCTGCTGCTCTCAACAGACATCAGGGAACCATTAAGATATCTGAGTGCTCATGCTACAGCATATTTATTGTTTACCTGTGCAGCTCCTTCCATCTCTGCCTGTTTCGTATCCATCACCACAATAACACCTGGTGCCATTCCTGGTAATGGCACATTTATACTGGCAATTCATCTGTTGGCATTTGGGTAGCAATTCTGTACGGAATATTAGTAAGAGCAAAATGTTACTAAATACTCTTATTATACCTAAATTGCAAATGTTAGAAACTTTTAGATATATTTAAGTGCATATGTGAGGAAGGAAACACCACAACCATTTATGTTAGCTGGTTTTAGAAATATACTTATGGTACATAATACATCGCAAAATGCTTGCTTTGAAAATTGCATTTCAGCAAGCTATTAAATAGAAATCAGCATTTTATTTCTATCAAAAGTTGCTCACAAGTTTATTATCAAGGTATACTGTTGCTCTGCTTAGACATCCATTTTTTGCACATCAGCCATTTTCAGTCAAAGCAATGGTTTGGAAAAAAAAACAACCCACCAAAGCTCAAACAGCTAGATTATAGTTATAAAAAACAGCCAAGGTTATGAGAAAAGTTTCAACATCTATGTCTTTCCTATTCCCCGTATCAATTGATTTTCTATCTTTTTAAAGCTTGTTTTGATTTACTGATACACATATAACCTTCACAGCAATCAATGGGAATACGTTCTGTCTCAATAATTTAGCACTGGACACGTAATATTGGATAAATGGTGGACATAGCATATGTCATTACTAGTCCTTCATAGAATCTATTGCTTAAATACATACCATCAGTACAAGGCATGATGCTAACAACCAGAGGAAATATTGCAGAAATATACACTGAAATGATTTCCAGCATGAAATAGCATGAAAACAAATTAAAAATATTCAAACACTTCCAAGCCCCAAGCTGTATATCAATAATTTTGCTGATAAAAAAAAAAAAAGTATTTTAATGAGTAAATTTTTTCCTCCAGGAAAATAAGAAAAGGATTGAGGGAAACAGCTTAAATTGTTGATCTGACGATATTTTTCAAATCTATATGCAGATGGATCAGAAAATAATCTGCAAATGGACAGAGAAAGGTTCTGTTACAGGGTTGGCTTTAAGTAACTAGCTATGTCCTAAGAAAAAAAGAGAAATCTGTAGTTTAATATGCAGGCAGTTTAAATCCGTCTGATCATTATTCATCAAGTTCTACTTGGAGGTGGAATGAAAATGAATATGAAGAAGAGTCTACATCAGCATCTGAGCCCTGGGGCTTCAATTCTGGAACATCCACTGGACACAACATAAAGCTGAAATTCTGGGAGAAAAGTGGATGTGGCTAGCACCCAAACTTACTATAATGCAGCTATTTTCAAACCAAAGAGGTTTCATATGATTGTCTCAGGGCATTTCCTAAAATTCTGTAATCTACACAATCTACAGACTGACTAGAGGCTAATAAACCACCCACTGTTTAAATCTGCCCATTTTACAAGTGGTTTGCGGGACATTTCTCTGCCTTTGTGTCCTTGTGAATAGGAAGACAATACATTTCTGGGCCATAGCTTGCTCTGTTCATTTCTTGTCCCTAGTCCAGCCCTCAGGTCTATTACACCTTTCCAGAAACAAGTCCTATGCAGAAAGCAAACCAGGAAACTTCCCTAACAGTGACCTGAAATGTGCCTGCACACCGAGGTGTGGAGCTGGAACCAAAGCTGATTAGGTGGTAGCTGTTTATTTAACATTTCTATCTGAACAAAATCAACATATACATTTCATTTTCTAAGCAAACATGGATCAACCATACTTTACAATCTATAATTTTCTTCCTCAAATATTTATCTGATGCTATATAGCCATGAGCTTTTACCAGATGATAACTACTTGACTCACAAACGGGACTTGGCTTGTTTGCACTCATTCCAGAATGGATGCAGGCAGACAGCAGCTTCAATCAGACCAAGTGGGATCTGCACACAGCCAGCAAAGGCTGCTGGAGAACAGCAACAATAAATTGGCAAGTGAGATCCATTAAAGAAAAATTAATAAAAACAGTCTATCTGTTTGTATTTTTCACAAAGGTGGTTGTATTTCATTGATTTTAAATCATTGCAGTATCCTGTGGTGTGGGAAACTACAGAGTGTACTATTTCACAGGCCTCTTTATAATGTGCAAGTTTGGGTAAAAACAAGGGATTTGCAAGAAAGAATGTGGGAAGACACAAGGTACCTGTGAAAAGAATGTGCCGCAGTTCAGAGTCAAGGTTTGTTTTAACAGCTGCATGTCGTGAATAACAGGAAAGAAGACTGACCACCTCTTGCAAGGAAGATAGCGATGGAATTAGAACTAACCAATTAAAGAGCTGTCTAACCGGGTTTCATGAAAACAATTGTAAATCATGAGACTAACAGCATGTAAGAGTATATATAATAGCTAACTGCGTGAATAAACGATTCTGTTTGCACCAGCATTTGGGGCCCGTGCCTCATGCACCACACTGTGGGTGGCTTTTAACAACAAAGCAGTTGCATTTTCCTCACAGTAAGTATAACAAGTGCTGTGGATAGACCATTTCTGCCCAAAATTTTTCTTGTCACACGTCAACCTTCAGTCTTTCTGCATTTTTTTTTATTTTTCATGCTCTCTCATGGCTTTGTCAGTGTCCTCATCTCATCTGCTATGCTTTTAGAAAGGGTATCTCTGAGGAGGTATTCTATTTACACCTCCTTCTCTTATGCAAGTCTTTATACTCACTTTCTTGTGAATATTGTCTGATCCTATTGATCAATTAATACATTCACTTCAAATTTGTTTTCTCAAAAGATCTATTTCATGGTCCACTGTGGTCCACATTGAGCACTGTCAAAAATGGCTTCAGACAGTTAAAAATGGACCTGTGAGAAACCCAAAACATCTTCTCTCACTTTGGCCATCTAGAAAAAGAAGTGGCTTATCACTTGCCTCAAGTTTTACACTAAAACTACTTTTACCTGGAGGGTAATGGCAGCCAAAAGGGAATTCTTGAAACACACCAGACTTTCCCACAAATCCATTTAAGAAGCACTGTTGACCACCATATGTTTCTAACTTTAAACTAACATTTTTCCCTGCTAAATTATCCAGGATAGGATAGGATAGGATAGGATAGGATAGGATAGGATAGAATAGTTCAGTTGGAAGGGACCTACAATGACCATCTAGCCCAACTGCCTGACCACTTCAGGGCTGACCAAAAGTTAAGGCATGTTATTAAGGGCACTGTCAGACAAGCTTAATAAATATAAAATGAACAGTAAAATAGAAAATATATTTTCTATTTTTCTTTTATTTAAGTAACTGATCCTGAAAACCTCTGGAAAAGAATGGAGTTTGCTTGCCTCTGGAAATGTTTGAAGTACTGAAGGACACGCTGTGGGAGACAGTGTATAAATTTATTATTTGGTTAGATTTCTAACAGGCTTCTTGGGAAGAGGTGAGGAGGCAAAGAAAAATCATGAAGCAGTGAGCACTGTTATTTTTAATGCTCCAGATAAGAAATTTAAAGAGATAAAAAACAGGGACTGTTATTTCTTGTTCTTTCCTACCTTGCTTTCGGATCAGAGTAAAACTCTGCACCCACTTTTGTCTCCCTTTCTCAATGTGAATCGGTTTACAAAGTACATAGGCAGCAAAGAATGAGAATCACTGAGCTTTCCACTTTTATCACAGCTACAGAAACCTCTGAATTTGTCAAAGCATGGCATTTCTGCTGCGAGATTTAAAGGAAGAAGCTGCACCGAGGGAAAGCAAAAGGACAGAGCTTTATAGCTCGCAAGGAGACCCACAATTTGAGACCTGGAGCTGCAGAGCAAGACATGAGATTTGCAGTAATACAGGGTAGCAGCAGACGTTATGAGTGCCTGTAGGATGATCTATTTTCTCCAAGCCCAAAGAGTACTGACAATTAATCCAGCTCTGATTTAGGTAATTTTGTTTGGTGTTTTCTTTCCTCCACAGGAGACTTGAAGGCAGCATTTTTTGCATCCCCACATCCCCACGAATGAGAGTCTCTAAAGTTGTGCTCCAGCTCTACCACAAAAGCCACCCTGCTTTCTCAAAGACATCCATGTCAATCTTATGCTTCCTGACTTTCATTATTTCTCTAACTCCCAGGAA
Source organism: Coracias cyanogaster (assembly GCA_033124195.1). Taxonomy (NCBI): domain Eukaryota; kingdom Metazoa; phylum Chordata; class Aves; order Coraciiformes; family Coraciidae; genus Coracias; species Coracias cyanogaster. Next base: position 67,179 of record JAVSBS010011315.1, read on the forward strand.
TCTAGTCCCATAACAGAGTAGTCAATCAGGCACCGAGATGCTGACCTCACCTCCCCTAAAGTGATACACGTTTGACAATGACTTGGAGGAGCTGTAAGCTTCTTGGACAAACTGCTCCCACAGGACTTCATAGCAATAAAATCCTGACTTCATTTATTCCTTGTATGTTCAAGGAAATACACTGCTTATCATAGTTCATCCAAGATGAATGACATAACGAACTATATTCTTGTGAATGGCTTTTTAATGAAAGGATTAGCCAATTGATCTGTCTATCCTTTCTGTCAGTTCCTCTCAAGCTGACATGAGGTTCACAATAGGTTCACACCAGGTTCTCAAGCTTAGATGCTTTGGCTGTTTCAATTAACAAGAAAAGCAGTTCAGCTTGAAGTTTCTTAATACTGGAAACTTTTCTCACTCTTGGGGATTGTCGAGCAATAGAGGGGATTTATGAAGATACTTCCGTTAGCTTTGCCTTTCCTTAGAGGATGAAAGAGGACTAGATTCACACCCTGCAAAATGCATTTAGGTGCCATTATTTCTGAGACACCGGGATGATAATAAGGCCTTCTGGCTGTAGTGGGTTCCCAATTATGTTTCATAAGTATATCTGTAATACCTTGCACTGCTCTTTTTTAATGACAATATATGCAGGAGAGTATAGAGAACTTTACAGTACTCTGTGTATTAAAATTTACTAATTACATAATGTTGTTAATCATCAGTTATACAGAGGTGGAGTAAATAAAAAAAATTGGGTGAAGTTTACTAGTTTGAAGTGAAAGATAATACGTCTAGGGAATAATATCAGAGCTTCTGCTGTCATTTTGGGACTTCACAATTTGAAATAACAAAGTCAAATAGTTCATCAGAGAATGACTATGAGCTACCATTGGAATATTGCATGGGAAAAAGGGAAATGCATCACTGAGAGCACTGGGAAAAGTACTTCCCATAGAGAAAGTGTTGATATCAAGGGCCAGGATGCTCGTGAGTCCTTTTCTTCCGGGAGGCAGCTGTTTGTAGCTGTGCCCACCCCCAACAGATAACTGGAAGATAAACTCAGATTTGAGCAGGATCAGAGAAAGCCATCAGGGACTAGCAGGGGAATGAAGAGCTGCAATCTAAGGGGAGATTGCAAGTTTTTGTGTTGATTAGTGCCAGGAGATGAATATGAGGAGGAATTATGACTGCTGTCTATGAATATATCAGAGGATCAACAATGGGGAAAGAGACAATTTAAGCCAAAGGGCTATTGGCAGAAGTACAAATGGGTATAAATTGCCCATTAATAAATTCTGGCTGAAAATGAGAAGGTTCTTAGCTATTACCGTTAACAGGTTCTGGAACTCCTCTTTGAAAGGGAACAGTAGAGACAGAAAATAAATAAATGTTTTTGACATGGATCACAGTAGATTAATGAAAGACAGCATATGGAAAGGCCCCTAGAATACCAGAAACTGTATTCATGACCCAGGAGGTTCCTTCTACTACTCTATTTCTCAAACAACAACTATCTTATACTAAAACATCATTTTTCATTATGGAACTAAGATTAATCCTTTTTTCCTTGTCTCTAGAACATACCCAGAGGAAAACTTAGGGGAGCTTGTTACCAATCTAGTTTTCTAATTGTGCCCCAAACATACTCTTTTTTTCTCTTAAATATTCTGCAGCTTTGTGCTTCATGAATTTACTTGATCTTATCACGGTGTTATTCATTCTGTTTTTGTGATTCAATATTCATACACTGATGTCTAGACTATTCTTATCACACATACACTGTAAGCCTTATTTTTCTTTTCTAGTTCATTTTCCAAGTTTTTGAAGTACAATTCTTTTAAAGATTAGACTCTTTAATGTAATCTACCCTACGTTTTTTGTTTGTTTGTTATTGTTGACGTTATATATGCAATATAAAGCTCTACTGTTTGCTTCTCTGGCAGAAAAGGGTAGCTTGATTGATAGAATTCAATTGCTGGATTGAAATAATGCAGCATGTTTTTATCTTACATTTGTTGCTCATTTTATTAGTTTTGACTATCGTACCATTAAAAAAAAAAGACAAAAATGTAATGAACTTTGTCACACACCACAGCTCATAATTCTGTTATGGTAGATATACAGCTGAAAAAGAGATATGGAAATCAGAGATCAGATTCATAGCATTATAGTCCTGCTATGGGTGACCTCAGTCAAAGTTCATCAGAGAAGCAGAAGGAGCCGAATTTCTAAAAACATGCAATATGTGGCGGATGTGCCCCATTGACTCCCTAGAGCTTTCTCTCTTCCAGGCTGAACAAGCCCAACTCTCTCAGTCTGCCTTCACAGAGAGGTGCTCCAGCCCCCGATCATCTTCATGGCCCTCCCTCTGGACCTGTTTGATCAGGTCTATGTCTTTCTTACCCTGGGGGCACCAGAGCTGAACATAGTACTCCAGGTGGATTCTCGTGAGAGTCCTCCACCTATTTTGTGTTTCCCATGGCTGGCCCAGCTCAGGCTGCAGCCTCGGTAGCCAGGCACCATCCGAGTCCTTGCTGCTTCCCAATTCATGGTCAGAAGCCTTGGGAAAACAAAGGACTAAAGTTGGGTTTTTTTTCACTAGTTCTGAAAACAAACCATCTATTCAGAAAAAACAGCTAAAATGTAGATGCCTTAAGACTGAGACATAGCCAGGGTCTGCAAGCCAGCCTCCAGCTGCTGAGTCCCAGAGATCCCTTAGGCAGTACCAGATTTCTATATAATGCACAGGCAGGATAACAATCACCTAGAATAACAACTGAAAATCCCCACACCCTGAACTGCCTGTAGCAAGTTAAAGCAAATTGTAACTCCTGGGTAAAACTGCAATCCTTTTCCTTCATAGAGCTTACATGTCTAAGCCTGAACTGCCGTTAGGTAATTCCATTTTCCTAAACTCCAGAGTGCAGAATCTTTTCCCAAGACTAGAGTGTTATAATCATATTTCTAGGGCATAAGCAGAGAAATGATGCTTCAGAATTAGGCTTTGTCCTGCTCCTAATTTTTCCATAAAATAGTTACTGCACATAAACATATTAACATATTACTGTATTTCTACCCTTTGCTATTACTATCAGGCAGCAGAGTCCTACCCTCATGTGCATTCTCTGAGCCCTCAAAAATCCATTTTTCCTAACAGTATTGATTCACCACGAGAACACCTTACATTGCATGAGGCAAAGTGACTGGTACTTCCAATAGAGGAATGGTTGATGGGGTGTGCGGTGTGAATTGCCCTGAAGCTGAAGGCATCTCTGGGTAATCCTGAGTCCAAGCTCCTAAACAACTGCTATAAGGACAATGCTGTTAGGTAAAAGCTGAGTACAAGCTTTTGTCATATTAGTTTTCATTTAAAAGAAAAAGTCTTAACTATACTGTATCAAAGTTCATCCCCATCAGTAGATGTCTCCATACTCGGAAATCTTGGTCCATAAGACCAAGTGATGCAAAAATTTCTCATAGAATCATAGAGTGGTAGGACTTGGAATGGATCTCTGAAGATCATCTAGTCCAACCTCCCTGCGAGAGCAGGGTCCTAGAGTAGATCACACAGGAACACATCCAGACAGGTTTTAATCGTCTCCAGAGACACAACCTCTCTGGGCAGCCTGTTCCAGTGCTGTTACCCTCACAGTAAAGACGTGTTTCCTTATATTTAGGTTGAACCCTCTGTTTACCAGTTTGTGGCCATTGTGCCTTGTCCTGTCACTGGACACCACTGAGAAGAGTCTGGCCCCATTCTCCTGAAACTCACCCTTTAGATATTTTTACTTGAATAGAGAAGGTGTCTGCTCAAGATAAGCACAACTGAGCATGCTGCACATGGATTGTATTTCATAAAGCCTACCTGATGTATCTCAACCCTCTATTGGATTTTTCTACACATCACTGTCTATGTGTCAGCAATCAGTTGCTGAACAGCTTAATATATTATTTTAAATAGACATTATAATGTATTTATCTACTTTATGATCACAAGAAAATTACTCATCTTGTTTGATGCACTTGTCAGTCTGCTCAAAACCAGAAATGTCTGACTGTGATTACTGTTCAGTGAAAATGAACACAACTTGCTGAGTAAGTTCAGGCTGGTTGTGGGTAACAAGATACTATTTTTAAATTATTTGTGTGTGTGTGTCTCATTTCCAACATAATGAAGTCAGAAAGAAGAAGGAAAGTTGAAGGAAGAACAAGGACTAAATAAGCAAATCACAGCTTCCAAATCCATACCCCGGTCAACACTCCTTTTCAGAGTTGAGTACATCCATCTTCAAAATATTACCTAACAGTATCTCCCTACCATGTTCATGGATACATTTACTTTTCAAGGGTATACTATTGAAATTTCCTCCTGCCTAAATCCTGACCTACAATATTTGGCTGAGCTTCAAAATGATTTGTTTTATGTGGTGTTCTTCAACCGTAGCATCACAAAACACTTTAAAAGATGAGATCAGCAGGTAGTCGGCATGTAGTAAAATATTAGCTTCACTAGTGGAAACGGCTCATCATTTTGACCTTTTGCTGTTTCAGTTATACCTTGGCTGCCATACACAAGCATAAGATAAAGAGAAGTTCACATGGGAAAATTTAAACTGGGTAAATGATTTCAAGACCTAAAAAGAAAAGAGGAATTTATCTGGTTATTAACCTGGATACAAGATAGAGATTTAAAACAATAGTTGGCCTTCATATGAGAGGAATACACATGCTTATTTAAGTTTATATAAATCAGTATATAGTTTTAGGTATTTTCACAGTACTGAATACATACTGAAACAGGTTCACTGAGTTACAGAGAATCATCATTAAAGTGTGTCCAATGACATATGAAGCATGAAAATACTGAGCATGTTAATCAGTAACCCAGAAATGAAAGTAGTGATTAGTAAAGTTCATGAATGGCGATAGAGACTGGCAGAATGGATAAACTACAGAGAGGACCGGCGGTCAGCAAGAGCAGACAATCCAGGCTTCTTAGTAGCCTGGACCTAGCCACATAAAATGCATTTACAGAGTGAGCTCATGATTTCTCAGCCTTATAATTACATTTCAGTGCCTGCAGAATGCTTGGAGAGAAAAAAGCGTAACTTGGTGGCAGGAGCTCAGGAGGCTTTGGTGTGAAAAAGGTTCAGTAATTTTTTTTGGGAGGTAAAGGGTGTTTGGAAGCCTCTCAACGGGAGTTCTGGAAATCTGAACATGTTTGAGGAGTCTCTCCCTGATAAGGCAGGCCCCTTCTGCTGGGTTGTCCCTTCACTAAGACTTGTCCTTTATTATTCACATTCACCCTATTCCCCTCCCCCCAGAAAAGCTTTCTAGGATTTATATCTGAGTATAAGAAAACACTTTTTCACTGTGAGGGTGGTTGAGCACTGGAACAGGTTGCCCAGACAGGTTGTGAAGCCTCCATCCTCGGAAATACTCAAACCTTGACTGGACGTGGTTCTGGGCAACTTGATTAAGGTGACCCTGCTTTCACCAGAGGGTTCATCAGTGAGATGGTCTCCAGAGATCCCTTCCAACTTCAGGGAATCTGTGGACCATACATGCTGTCCCTTCCTTGCAAAGTTCTGCTACCATCACTCTATCCTGCAGCAGCCTGAAATGTACAACAGAGAAAGGGTACAATTAAATACCATCTGCAGAGGGCAGGCGGCAATGGGAAGAGAATAAGGTCAAGAAGGGTGAGCTGGAGAAGAGCTTTCTCTTCCTCTCCCTTCTCCTGCTGGCGAGGTGGTGATTGTGAGGTAGATCAGGTAGCAATTCCTCCCTGTCACCGCCCTCTCCCATGTCTCTTCTAACCTCTAACTTCCCTTCAGCAGTGACAGCTGCACAGAGCTGGTAGGACAGAGGAGGCTGTTCACTGTTGCACAGTAAATCTCCATTTCTCCAGGCAAAGCATATAGGATATCACCTTTGAGACTTTTGCACTAGTCAGCTATCTGCTTAGGCAATAAATAGAGCCAGCTCTTGTATCTTAATTCAACAAAAAAGCAAAGTCACACACTGGGGAATAAGAAATACATGCTATATTCACCAAATGAAGGAAAAAAGGGATTGAAATTTCATAAATGACAGGCACACAAATGTCAACGCCCATATGATGCTGTTCTGTGCTATCTTACAGTGCTCTTGTAAGAGTCTGTACAGTTGACCTTTGGATGTGAAAGGTAGCAGGCAGCTGCAGAGGAGAAATAACACACTGACAGGCCTGATATGGCATGTCCATATAGCCCTTATACTGGTTATTTTTTAAAACTGAAAGCAATTGGAAGGTCTGGACATGGCAATGGGCTGTACAAGTGCTTCTCATGTGTTCTGGTGTGAAGGCAACCAAATTAAGTTACAAGACTGTCTGAAAAAGTAAAGTTAGAAATTTTAGAAGCAGTAACACATAAGCTTTCCCTCTGAGGAAACAGCATCTTCCACTTCAGCCTCTTAAGTATAACTTACTTTGACCGTCACGTATTTCAATGGCCTTGTCCACTCTCATATTTATGTACTTAGCTTTATTTCACATTCTGCTGATATTTTTTCTGTGCTCGAGCATACCAATGCTGATTCTTAGCAACATTCATCGTTTCATAAACAGATACTTTTGGCTATTTTGTGTGTAGAAATATATACCTATGGGCACAGATATTTACAGCTCAGTGACTTCAAACATTTACTGAATGCATTTTAAGAAGTCAACTCTGAAGCAATAATTTTAAGCATTTTTTTTAATACTCCAACTGAAAACTACTGAATGAGTATCAGAGTGCTCTGGAAACATTAATTAATAATTGAAGCCCCACAGTGTTCTGTTGTAAGAGTTACCCACTACATAACTGGTGTAAGTTTATCAGTGATACACACTTAGCTCATCTAGCCACTGGATAACAAAATCACAGAATGATATGGGTCAGAAGGGACCTCTGGAGATCACCTTGTCCAACCCCCCCCGAAGAGCAGGTGCATCTACAGCAGGTTGCACAGGACAGTGTCCAGGACTGTTTTGAATGTTTCCAGAGATGGAGACTCCACAACCTCTCTGGGAAGCCTGTTCCAGTGCTCTGTCACCCTCAAAGTAAGGAAGTTCCTCCTCATGTTTAGATGGAACTTCCTATGTTCAAGTCTGTACCTGCTACCTCTTGTCCTGTCACTAGGCACCACTGAAATATGACCGGCCCCATCCTCCTGACACTCACACTTTAAGTATTTATAAGCATTGATAAGATTCCAAATTGCTAAGATCTAAAATAACAAGGTCTTCCAAATGGAAGAAGTGACTGTTACTGTAGCTTTATAGATGGTTTCCAGCTGTATTTAATGGGAAGTCAGCCCACGGTATGTCACCATCACTCTTCAATGTCTCTCTTACTTGTAGATGACTGAAACATCTAACTTCCTCATGAAGGTATTCTCATTCTAAAACAATTGTATTAAAGTCCATCTACATTAAGTGATAAGAAGTTCATATGAATTTGTTGTATAGCATCATATAACATGTGAATTCAGAAGTATCTCCTTTGTTAAAATGTATGACAGTACCAAAATCATGCTACATATCCTAACATTTTTTACAGTCCAGAAAGCAATTCTGAGAGTTTCCTAGAAATGTAATATTTATCTTTTGAGGGAAATATATATGTTTTGAAATATCATTTATTGAGAAGCCACAGAATAGAATGAAAATCTTTCTATTAAGGCTCTAAACTAAAACTTCCTAACATCTCCTCAGTGAAGAGTCATGACTGACACCATTGTTACCAAACTAATGTCTGTTTCCATTTTACACTAATCAGAGTTTCATCGTAAAATAGACAACATCATTAATGGCCATGAATGCCTACTGATCCCCCCCAGATCAAGCAAAGTTAATGCCTTGATACTCCTTAGTATCTTTTTAGTCTTTCATCACTGATCATTTTTTGACCACCTGTGGTGAGCTGAAGACAGACAGTGGTAGACTAGCTCATATATTATTTTACAGGGACACAATTTACAAAAATGTAACCCATCTGGATAACAATGATGTGTCTTGAAGCCTGTGGTATACATTTATGCTGTGGGGCACTTAGTTTGCTTGTTCTGCTGGGTACTTAGCTTAAGAAAAAATATCAAATATTCATTAAGCAATACATTTTACGAAGAATTACTTTTCCTGTTATCTAACTACAGTACACTGGCTTCTAAGGGACCAAGTTTCACTAGCAAATAAACTTTGTGGAAATGAGATGTTCCACAAGCCAGTAGCATTGGTTAAAAAAAAGTCTCAGCATAGTCATTTCTTAAAGATAATTCAGAAATGAAAAATATACCACTGTTCAGGATTGATTATATCCCAGGTTATCCTGCATACATGTACCTCTGAACAGCTGAGCCTAAGAGCTCTGGGATCATGTATCAAAAACTTAAGTCCAGTTCATGTTTTATCATGCATTAAATCCATCTGGACAAGAGGAGATATTCTGCTCCCAGCTCCTCCATTCTCTGTTCTGTATTCACAGTAAATTGCTGCTTAAACTTTAATTATCTTATGAATTAGAATCAAAATATTTTAAAATATCAAACCTGCATTAAAACAAACAAACACACAAACAAAAAACCCCAGTGAGACTGTTACAGAACACAGACTGCTGTGAAATGGTGGTATTTCCAAGCACTCCCTCTCAGGAAGAGTCTCAGGAAGATATTTGGGAGAAGGTGCATGCAAGGAGCAGAGAGCTATTATTTGGCACTTCACTCCTGCAAAAACATGAGATGGCAGTGTCAGTCAGACTGACTCTTAGATGAGCAAAGGAGGATCCAAAAAGCATTTCACACAAGCTTTAGTAACATTAGGGAGCATTGTGCATGGTCACAAGTGCTCTGTGGAGTGTTGGAGCTGTCATGTGTGGAAGCCCCTAAGCAATCTCACAATGTAAAGCAAGGGATTTGTGTGTTCTCCTATACCGATATATGCCAAGTGTCCATTGGCCCAGTGACTTCAGATGATAATCTCTATTGTGCCACAAGCAGACACAGGCTTACAGTTGCAATGTCATGTTCCCCTTAGGAGGCACACCAAGATGCCTTGGTCCTCTTCAGGAATGACAGTTTGCAGAGAAAAATGACAAGATTAGCCTCTGTCTTTGTTCTGTTGCCTCAACTAGTGCTGCAGATACCATGCTGCAATAGAGCTGGGAAGGGTGTTGGAGCTTTGAAACATTACAGAGAGGCCAAGAGATTATTACTACTCTTTTCCTGATACTGGGGCAGAAAAAAAAAAAAAAAAAAAAAGCTAGCATCTTTATTTACTTTGCTCAGTTCTCAGTTACATGGAAAAACATAATCAAATCATTTTGAAATCATAAAAGACACCTATAATAGCTTTTTCCAACATCCAATTTCATGCCTCTTCATGGAAGTAGTACCTCAGAAATTGCTTCTCTTCATGAATACAACTTCACTTGACAGATAAAATCCTCAAAAAATTGCCAAGCAGAAACCTCAGGCTCATGAGGCAGTGCCTTCTTGGAAACTCAGCCAAGGACTTGGAATCAATTACACAAAGGGACTGAATAACAACAGATCCCAGAGAACCAAATGTGTGATTCAGTAACTGAACTTTTTTACATGCAAAACTGAATCCAGTGAAGGATAAGAGAAAGGACTTTAAGCTAGAAGGGAATTAAAAACTGGTAGTAAGGAAAAAATCACACTGGAGAAATACAATTCTTATTTTGTTGCTTATGTTTTTCCTGGGAGACAGACATCTGAACTGTCGCAGGAGCTAGAGTAAGTGATGCCTTTTTTTCACAGGCAGCATTTACAGTATCTGGCAGCTAAAGAGGCTGAATGTTTAATTTTTCTCTACAGCAAGCAGGGTTGGATTGCATGTTGGCTTCTGAAGTGTTTGCCCCATTGGAGGTGCACAATTCATGACAAATTCCACTCAGAGTTGTGTATTGCTGCTGGTGTCTGGAAAGGTTCACAATTGCCAATTCTCAAAATACTGTTGCAAGTGCTTTTCTTAACAGCTCACTTAGCGGAGTGTTACGAGTCTGAGTCTTGTCTCATACATGTACTTTAGTGTGCATAAACACAGACGTTCAGAGTAGCTAGAAAATATGAGCCTTCAAATCCCAAAGCCTAGAAAATCACTGTGATTCAAACCTACTCTCCTGATGTCTGGGAGGAGATGCACAATTGTACGTCTGCTGATTTGTTATCATCTCACCTGGCATCCCGCTAGGATTGTTTAGTGGTAACTTGTCTGTGAGAACTAAATATATTTAGAGCACCAGCTGAAATCATGATCAGCAATAACACTGAAAAGCATGGTAAACATTTGCTGCCATTTTACCATGACTCATCTTTCCTCATCGCTTTTGTTATATTTTACCCGATTAATGAGACTTTAGCCTTTGGCAATGTGTAATTGATTCAGTGTTGCTGAGTTTGAAAGCAACAGAAGCACGAGGACTGCTTTTCATTCATTGCTTTGTTTGGTTGTAAATCGGTGATCTACCCAGAGCAGCAGCTCCACTGCTCAGAACTGTACATCATTATTGCCCATACATACTATTGTCATAGGCATAAAAAATAAATAGGAAAGCTGAATTTTTACTGATTATTTTCCATAGGACAATAACATTTGTTATTTTTCATTGTGAGTTCCCCAGCTGTTGTTTCAGGACTTTTTTTCCAAGTAGTTCAAGCCTCTTGAGCCCAAAATAAAATGCTTTCCTTAGACCATCCTATAAATCAAACTACTGGTAAGTACCATACTCCAGGGGTGAATCTTTTCAGTCACAGGTAGGTTTTATGTTTAGGTAACAGGTTTTTGTCTAGCTGTATGTACCTTTGCATGTACAGGAAAAGAAAAATGCAGTTTGTCACCGGCGATGTCATTGACATTTTATTAGTCATAAATGTCATCCACATATCTTGCCCCTTTAGCATTCTCCATGCTATAAGCAGAAAAAGCTGATAAATAAGTTAATAAAACATGATGTAAACATTCTCACTGCCAATTTCAGCATGCCAGAACCTGAGCTTATTAGAGGCACCGTTGCAAAGGATAACACCAAAAATGAGCGACTCAGGTGATGTGCTTCAGAGGTTAAACTGTACTACAAAGTTCAGCCCTATTTCTAGCTTCAGAGAATAAATGATAATTGCCATGGTATTTACTCAAGGGCTTCATGTATTACTTCAACATTTGGCTACTACATTCTGGCACATTAAAAGTTAACCTGGCTCTTCCCTGGCTTCTGGAGGGAGAAAAATACAAAAGGGAGAGAAAAGAGCATCTGTTTCTTTCTTCTCCTGTTTCCTTTTCTAAAGCTTCTGATTTTTTTAGAGAACAGTCCAGCTGTGCCAAATGCTTGGCTTAAGACAATGAATATTGTGTAGGTTTGGTTGGGATGACTGCTTCTCTCACACTCTATTTTGATATATTCTCTTCACAAAGTATAGCAAAATTCTAGTATCTCTCAGTGTAGCTTTTCACTTCTTCAAGTAGAAACACAGGAGATGGATGTAACACTAGTTGCTCTTGGCTCATGCCAAGTTTGGCAAAGAACCTGATTATTTTCTCCTTAAAGAACTATTATGCTCTAGCTATGTAGGAGTCACCAAGCAGAGCGACCTACATCCAAATTAGGAAGTGAATAAATAAACGCATTACTTTAGTTTATATTTGTACCTATTTTTTTCATCTCAGCATCAGGAGAATGGATTTTTGCAAGATCAGATTACTCAGAAATAAAATTATTCAGTATAACAGCAGAACATTATTGCAATATTATATATTGATAAGTAAAAGTTACATTTAGAGTTAATATTCTAAATAACTATTTGTAATAAATTATGTAAAAATATTGTTAAAATACTGTTAAGTAAACATCCTAATTATATTCTATATATAAAATACAAAGGGAATACTGTGTAATATATAGTTAATAGTACTTTTTGAAGGTGTAAGTTACCAGGTTCTCCTATCTAGTAGCACCATCACACACCAGAAGATAAAGACCTTATCATTTGGAAAAATGAAGAATAGACTAATTTACTTCTCTGTAAATGCTTCTTACAGGAGACTGTTTTCAGCATGCTGTAAATTCTGTGTGCATTTGAAGACTTCCATAAAGAGCTGTGTTTCACCCTCATAAAACATGGTTTTGAAATTGGATAAAATGTCTCATTATTAATTTATTTTCTGTAGTCTTCACCAGACTAAAGAACAAGAAGCAAACCTTTCTCCTGAAGCATGTTTGTTTGCTGGTACGTTAGCAGTTTTGAAGTCAAATAAATCTATAGTAGCTTTTATCACCATTGAGAGTAGCAAAAATCTTTTAGTGGAAGAGGTCTCTGAAGGCAGGAAGACTTTTACAACTGTGGAACATCTTTAGTTGGGATTAGATGTCCTTTCTGCTTGACTTAGCAGCAGAACTTCTTAGAGGATGCTCAGACTTCAAAGAGACTTTTTCTCCACAGAGATAAGTACTCCCATCCTTTCTAGAAAATTCAATCATGCAAGGAGTTTGAACAGCAATTACAAGAAGTTCAGAATAATCTTTTTTTTCCTTGATACAGGAAAAAAAGGATACAAGCATCTTGCCTACAGTACATTTGTATTATTACTACTGGATTTGTGCCTGAAAAATGATACTGTTTACATACTGGTGATAGCTACATCTTTATGCACTCATGTGGAGAGACATGTACAAATGTATTTATAAAATGTCACTGAAACAAACTTGATACATGGCTGTTAATTATTCTCTTGCCATTCCCTATTACCAAGCCTAGTAGAAAAGCTTAGGTATACCCAAAATAAAAGATGAGATTGGAGTAGCTGAGAAGAAAAAAAAAAAAAAAAAAATTAGTGACTTTTCATACAGAAAATCTGAATAGATGATTACTGTAAAAATAAAAAGGCAACTAAAGAGGGAATGATTTAAAATAGTTGCAGTATAATTAATTTTTTCATGAGGAAAACAGAAATTGAAAATTAATTTTGGAAAGCATTTTCAGCAGCAGCTGAATTTAAGTGTGTATAGTTCACCTTCACTTTTTCTAACAAGCAGCATATAATAACTCTATTTAAATCTAGAACAAGCTTTGCTTTACTTTTTAAAGCCTATCAGCACCAACTAATTTTTTTTTTCCGTCTTCCAAAGTGCTGGGCTACCTTGGAACTATATAGGAAGTATTAGAATTGTTCAGTCCATCACTGCTGCCAGGTAACCGAAGGGAATGGTTTATGTCAACAGCACTGCAGCATTTCTGTGCTTTCCTCCTTTCTTAGCAAAGAAGCCCCAAACACACCCAAATTTATCTGGATAAAATGATGTCTATTATTTATAGACAACTTTATAATACTGCTTCTGAGTAGATGATTGACTCTTAGGCAGCTTGAGTTTCAATTCCTTGAACTCATTATTCCTGCTGCACTTTTGTATCTCCTGGATTCCTTTGTTCACAGGTTCATTTGACTGAAGGTCAAATTTTCCTTCATCTACCCACGGCAGCTGCTGAAGATATACCAGTAACTGATTTGTTATGGCTTGATTGTATTCATAGAATCATACAATCATTCAGGTTGGAAAAGACCTTTAAGATAGAGTCCAACCATTAACCTAACCCTACCAAGTCCACTGCTAAACCATGTCCCTATGTACCCTATCTATATGACTTTTAAACACATCCAGAGGTGGTGATTCAACTCCTTCCCTGGGCAGCCTGTTCTAGGGCCTGACAGCACTTTCAGTGAATATTTTTTTTCCTAGTGTCCAACTTAAACCTTCCCTGGCACAACTTGAGGCCATCTGCTCTTGTCCTGTCATATATTCACACTACATAACAGGAAAATACAATATTATATGACAACTATAATATTTTTTATATATATATCTCCTATATAACATATCATATGTAACATATATAACATGTTACATAGTATATATTTTTTTTCTATATTGTTATTCGAGAACATTACCTGGAGCTCTCATTTTCTGCATATGTTTCAATAAACAGGTCTTCTTTTCAGCCCAGAATTGGAGATGGAGTTTAAAAACTTATAAATACAACTTCTAGTACTGAGTCAGCTATTAATTGTTTTTAGCAACAATGTTGCCAAAAAAGATAGAAAACAATGCTTAGAGGTTGAAGGGTTTGATTCTTTTTTTTTTAAGACAATAATTATTCTTTTTTAACTAAATCCTTCATTTGCTCTAGTTCCTAAATTAAGCAGTTGAATTTCAGACGGACTGAGTATTTTTTAACTCCAGCTGCTAAAGCAGTTGACTCAATGGGAACTATAGCCATTCACCCCATTTCAGGAAAACATTTAATTTGTGCATCTAAATCTGACTTTAAGTGATTAATTTAGCTACCATCCCTACAAACAAAAAATAAGGCCTGCTGAAACAAGCAAAGTGCCTGTTTACTCAGTGTTCATTTGCAGCCTCATCAACGTTCAATGCATTTAGGTTGAAGACATTCTGACATTGCTGTCTAGGGGAGGCTTTTTCTTTTCCTTCCAAGTTTCTGGGTCTTGTCCTTGCAGAAAGCAAGTCTTGCCCTCCTTTTGATATCTCCCAAGTTTTATTATTGCTGCATGCTCCTCATTTTCTCTCCCTCCAGCACAATACCAAAAGTTCTCCATTCTGAATATGTTCAATTATTCTCCAAAAATCACCATTTTCCACTTCTTCCAACTTGTTTAATATCTTCATCAGTGACCTGGATGAGGGAATTGAATGCACCCTCAGTAAATTTGCAGATGACACAAAATTAAGCACAAGCGTCGATCTGCTTGAGGGTAGGAAGGCTCTGCAGCGGGATCTGGACAGGCTGGAGCGATGGGCTGAGGTCAATTGTAT
>JAVSBS010011315.1:82154-101490 GCA_033124195.1 Coracias cyanogaster
GTTAGGCACTGGAACAGGCTGCCCAGGGAGGTGGTGGAGTCACCATCCCTGGAGGTGTTTAAAGAACAAATAGATGCAGCGCTTGAGGATATGGTGTAGTGGTTAGAGAGATGCTAGGAGAAAGGTTGGACTTGATGCCCCTGGAGGTCCTTTCCAACCATAATGATTCTGTGATTCTGTGTTTAACTGTCCTTGGCCCAGCATACAGAAGAAAGAACACTAGAAACAAAAGGCTTTTCCTTCCAACTACCCCTAACAGATGCTGTCTCTCCAACTAAAAACATAATAAGCAATACTTATACAACTATGAAAAAGAATTATACTATCCCATTTAAAAGAAGAGAGGTTTCAGATGGCAAAAATGTATTATTTTACAGCACTTTTCCTTCCTCATTTCTCTTAATGAGGTTGTAGGGCAAGTCAGAATACAAAATTAATTATTGAAAGCTCCTCACTATTGCCTGACTGTAACTATACTATCAATTGAAGCGATTTAATATACATTGAATCCACAATGTATTTTTGTTTCATGCTTTAATGACTACTATAAGTGAACTTTCTTATGTGCAACCATACCTGCTGCCGGCCCTCCTCTAGCAGCTATGGACACTTCCTCCCCTCAAGGCAGGTTACAACCAAAGGGTTCCATCCTGCCATCATCTGAGACATTGTACAGACACAGAGTTTTAATGAACTTAATCAGATTATTTCTGTACATTTCAGAGCAATAAGGATGCAGTAACCACCACCTCCCACAGCAGCTCTTTCACAGTCCTTTCATGCATCTCCCCATACTTTCACCAAACTCAGAAGGAGAAGACAACTATAGCAGCTTTGAATGGTTAAACTTCATTTCACAATCAGCTTTGATGACTTCTTTAGTGTAGCATTACTATTCTTGGTATGTGTCTTTCTTTTAATATGAGAAAATTTGTTCTGTGGATGGACTTTTTCAGCTTTGTCATGTTTCCCTTCCCTAAACTGATCCTCCCTTCCTTTTTTTGAACCCCCACCATAGTTAGTTACATACAAACATATGTAAGTTGTATCCTACTATCCAGGCATGTACCTTTTTCAGAAACATGTGATATGAATCAACTGATAGCAGACACAACTTTTAAGAGAATACAGTAGATCACAAGGTGAATCTGCATTAAGAATATAGCAACAGAGGGTTGCTTGGTTGTTTTTTTCTTTCCAGAATTAACTCCATTACTGCATAGCATGGCTTTTATATTTGTAATACTGCTTAAAACCTCAGGAAAAAAAATCATCTATCTCTCTATACCATAAAGCTATACTCTAACTATCTCAGTCCAAAGTTATGCCATTTACTTAGTGCTATCCTATACTATATAGTGTAACATAATATCTATGGTATAACATATGCTGTGGTGGTACAGCATGAAAACAGCAGTTTAAGCACAGTGTGATTATATGAGCATGTGAATACACATAAAGTCATCTATACGTATATAACACAGAGTTTCAGAACTCCCTTCCAAGGCTTACAGCCTAATGCAGTCAGCCTTACATTTGCCTGATGTAATCAGCAATGTCCATTGAAAGCCTAAGACAGAACATGACCCAAACAAGCAGACAGTGTGCACTGTAGCAGTCACAACCACTTTCAAGTTATGTCCTTTAAGTAGCTGATGAGTGGACATTATTATAAATATGTCTATAAGATAGGTCTATCAGAGGAGCCCTGAATAAAATAAAGACTTCAAATACCATTAAAATTAATGAATTAGATCAAGTTGGGTAATTCATCACCTGACTAAATTGGAATCCAATCTGAGGCATCCTTTAAAAAAGACACATTCAAATGAGGTACTGTTCACAGGGCAGTTCATAGTGAAGATAATAATAATTTAAACGAGAAAATGCCTGCATAGGTTTAGCAAAGTCTGACAGGGATTCTGTGCAAAAGCAGCATGGTAAGCAAAAGCAAATTTCCACAAATTAATTTGACCTTGATGAAAGGCACATATTTTTATCAATCAGATTTAACATATATTGACTTTAGGCATTAACCAAAGACATACATAAACATTCAGGTTCTTAAAACAGTTGTCAAGTTCATTTTCCTTCTGAAACCACAGTTTGCTGATGAAGATCTAGCTTAACCTCTTTAAAAAAAAACTGTATTGCCTCATTAAGCAAGAGTCGGATGGATTAGTCTTCTCTGGCTATCAACTGCTAAAAATAGACATGTTGCGCAGGCAGACTGAAATCTAGAGCCAGGGTGATGGCTGGGACACATAGACAAATGAAACTTATTATCATTATAACCACAATAGGCCCCATGACTGTGGCCCACCCTCCTCCAGCAGCACCAGCCAGGAGGCTTGGGGAGAGTGGTGAGGGCACCACTTTTGCTTGTAACTGCTATTTATGATAGAGGTTTTATTTCCATGGCAAGGCCAGCAGACAGCACATGCCAAGGGGCATGTTACATGTCACCAGGACTCCCCAAAGAAAAAAGTAATACATGGTAACTGCTTAATTTCCAAAAATATGAAATACGAAAAAATGCTTTAATGGTACTTTCTGCTCTCCATTCTTAGTGGACTACTGGCCCTTCCCAAAAGAGGAGGATAGTAGTCTGTGTAAATGGTGCTGCCTTCTTTCAAGCCACTCCATCACTAGAATCAAATATCCCTTAGAAAAACAAGATTCCCAATACATTTACCGAGCCAAGTATGCCCGCTAGCACTCGCTGAGAAGGTGTAAGATTGGTACTGCCAAGCAGGGCAGGAGCTCCACGCTAATGCTGGGTGTCCCTGCAGGAAAGACTCTGTGATTGCATGCATGGAGAGTTGTTGAACTTCTCTTTCCTCTGAGATCAAAACCTTTTCTGAACTGTCAGATTCCCTGAAAGAAGGGAAGAGCAGAGACCATACTGGCAGCCAAGCTTCAGCCAAGCATTCTCAAACATTCAGTGAGTGCAAAATTAGATTTGAGGAGTGCACAAAGGCTTTTTCTGTACCACAGTATTCATCTATTTTGTGTCATAGCCAGCCTTCACCGAAAAAACACCTTGAGGCATTTCATGACTATGTTGACATTTCAATTATGCTGCATTTAAATAGATTTGGTTGTGCTGAGTCTTACTTCTTGCTAAAACACTTCCCATTCTAAATATATATTTAAAGAGTTATTTACTAATTCAAATTCTGATAGGGAACATACCAAGGAAAAGCAGAAAGTCACAGTATTTGCCGCCCTTTTTAAAAAATTCTTGCTGTCTCTCTGCTTTTTTCATCTGCTCCATGACTTGGAGGCAGTGCACAGAGAGCACTGCAATGCCAGAAGCAGAGCTCTGTAAGAAATCCTTAGAATGGATTCGGTGTGAGGAAGGGCAAAAGAAGGTTTCTTTTCTCTGCAGCCTCCTAGAACTGGCTGTAAAACAAGCTGGAGATCAGCCTACTCACTGGTGTGGCCAAAAAGGGTTCAGGCCAGCATAAGCAAGCCGTGAACAGCCTGGAAATGAACAGCTCTAAGCAACTCAGGGAGCCACTCAGCCAACCAAGCACACCAATACTTTTTCCTCAGATGTCCTCAAAGTTTATGGGAAGCAAAGAACTGGAAGATAAAAATTGCTTCCATAATTTAGCAGCCTCTCTGTAATGACTGACTTCTCTACAAGTCACAAAAATGTCAAAGCCTCTGCTAGAAGAATGTGTGGAGTTGTGTTAAAGAGCTCGTACGCAGCAAGCCCTTAGGAACCTGCAGGTTCCTAAAACATGCAGTAGTTTCATGCTCTTTGAAGGAAAACGAAAAACTAAGTCAGTAAGTTTCATGAATGTCTCTTCTGCCTAGTCATGGCTAAAGACAGTAAAGGTGGCTAATTCCAAACTCCCTGGGTATAAAGATTTCCATTAACATTTTTTTTGATAGAGGCTGCACATCTCTATTGCTTTAGCTGTTCTGCAAGTGACAAATGTTATAAAGACTGGATATTTTATATGTATATTTTATATACACTTAAGATTCGTACTAACTGCGGTTAATCCAAAGAAAGTGATGGCTTTGAATCCTGTTGATAAAAATATAGCATAATACTGGTGAAGGTTTTAATGAATGTGGTTTTATGAGAAAGAATAGAACAAGTGTGCATAGCCATTCAGCAGTATATACTACTCACTTTTTTAATACGCCTAGAAATATTTGAGGGAATGTGAAGGTGATCTCTTGAGAATATATCCAATACCCACTGTTGCCCTTAAAATCCCATGCTGAAACATCATTGCCAAAAATAGCCTCCTAAAGGTGACACTTCTATGAAAGATGTCACAAGTTGCAGCAAGAGCCGCATGAGGATATAAGCCATATTTACAAGGCTACTACAATTTGCACATTTATTTCATGGATCCCTTTTCCTCTTTGAGATTCCTTTTCCTATTTTATATGAAGTTTTTTTTTTTTTGTTTGGGGAATATTTTTAAGTACATACAGTTATGCACAGGGCTTGCTTGAAAAAAATCTCATTTTTATGGGACTGTGAAATAGATCTACAAAACAGTGGTTTTGATGCTATAAAGGAATCTGGAAATCAAAGAGCAAGAGAGCAGTGTTGTACACCACACTGTTATTCCACAAGAAAAAAATATACAAGGCAAAGAAAGCAAATATTACAACCAAAAATATCATTTAATATGAGATGCAAAAATATAGTTATTTCCCACGTATCTTCATATGAAGCTGCTAATAAGCAGATGTTAGCATCTCTACCCGTGCACAGGCTTTCTTCTGAATGTACCTTTTTACAGGTGAGTAATATATAGAATTATTTACACGTATCCTTATGCACGTAAGTGGATGATCAGTGTAGAAATGATTTTTCACCAGCTGCCTGCCTTCCCCAAACTATTCATGCACCGACTGAAACAGAGGAGACACAGAAAGCAGACTGGAACAAATCCTTCTGAAAAGTCCCTGGAGGCTCACAGTGCTCAGCCTCTGCTGCTTATTTCAGCACAGGCAAAATCCATCTCTAACCTGGCTCGCACAGCTGTGCAGAGCACGGCAGCTCATGACAGTACCAAATCCTGCCTGGAAAAACACAGAAGTGACAGGTCCTGGCTTCTGAGACCTTCTTCTGGCCCAGGCATGTAGATCTCAGCATATTAGTAAGCTAATCTGAAGCCACCTTAGCATGTTTTTAAAGTTTCAACCACGTCACAAGACTTTTTTGCAGTACTCATGAAAACAGGGTTTTCACTACAGAAACTATATAGAATCAGAATCCTAGAATCAGTTTTGTTAGAAGACACCTTTAAGATAACTGAGTCCAAACATAAACTCAGCACTGCCAGGTCACCACTAACCATGTCCCTCAGTACCACATCTACATGGCTTTTAAATATCTCTGGGGATGGTGACTCCACCACTTCCCTGGGGAGCCTGTTCCAATATTTGACAACCCTTTTGGTGAAGAAATGTTTCCTAATGTCCAACCTAAACCCCGCCTGGCACAACTTGAGACCATTTCCTCTTGTCCTATACGTTGCTGCACTGACTTGGACATTTCTCAGTACAGCTGAGGCTCCAGACCTGATTCAGATTTTGGGGCATCATATCTGGGTATTGGTTTAAAAGTAAAATCCTATGGAATACTTACATAGAAAACAGCAATTCTTATTCAGGTGACACAAAGATTGTTGTGGGACCTAGAAGAGATGCTAGCTTCAGGTCATATTGTCAACTGTAGTGAATAACTTCTTTTTATTTTATATTTATTTCACTTCCATTTGCTCTACTTGTCACTGTAGTAGGTGATGCAGCTACAGGATGCAGATGAGCTGCAGGATGATAGCTATTAGTATAACAAATATTTCCACGGTTTCACTATAATGCTCCAGACTCATTTCACATACACAATTGTTATTATACAGCAACCCTGAATTATTAAATGAATAAGAAAGGTGTTGTATAAATTAAGTAGTATCAGTGTATACCACTCCTTACTCTTTGTGGAGGGTGGGAAATACAATTTTTTAATAGCTTTTAGTGTCATCAAGGAAAATTTACATTTTAAAAAGAAGCTTGAAGAAAATACTGAAGAAACATAAAATTTAGCTTTCCTTCAAACACAATTTGTTGTATTAATAAAACATAACCATAATCCTCCCAAGTAAAGTTGGGGTTTTTTGAGATAATGGAACATTTATTAAAAACATCAAACCTAGTAGGTTTTTTGTTCCTCACTGATTTAAGTTTATTGAAGTTTATAAGGTCTACCTTTTTAAAAAAAAAAATAAAAAAATTCACGGAATCACAGAATGCTACAGGTGGGAAGGGACTTCTGGAAAATATCGAGTCCAACCCCCCTGCCAAATTTCACAAGGTAAGACTGAAGTAGGATTCATACATATCCTCTTGACTCCGACATTAAAGCTGACTAAAATTAGATACAATCAAGTTCTTTGTTTTTGGCATAGTTGGTATAAAACCAAAATGTATGGATCATTCTGAGGGAAGCTAAGCACCACAGGGATGAAGTAAGAAACATCTCACTGACTGAGCAAATGAATATTTCTTTATATTCGACTGATATACTACGGTATTACAATGATGTCTGTTCACTCTAAGGTTAGATTGCAACAGTTTGTGCTTTATATACCTGGGGATGTGATGTTGGTTACCTCGTGTCCCAAAACATATATAGGAGCAGACTAGCACTTCCTCTTGAT
The DNA here is from genome assembly GCA_033124195.1 of Coracias cyanogaster. Lineage (NCBI taxonomy): Eukaryota > Metazoa > Chordata > Aves > Coraciiformes > Coraciidae > Coracias > Coracias cyanogaster. The sequence continues at coordinate 88,853 of JAVSBS010011315.1, forward strand.
CAGTTTATTGAAGGAGAGCTAAAGGACACATAAGGTTTGGGCTCCCACGATTTTTGTTGAAGAGACAGTTATTCCTACAGTTCTGCTCTCTTGGTAGAATTCTTCTTGTCTCTAATAAACATAGCAAGTTGCATGATACCTACACAGGCAAGAAAACTCAGATTGTGAAGTATTACATGCCTACTACCATTTGTTACTGTGCTGTTCTGTCCCACTTGGTTGGTAAGGGAGGAGACCTTGGTTGGCCTCTAGGATTCACTCCAATACGGTTAAACAAATTGCTAATCATTATAATGATATTTGTTCCTTGGAATAAGGATAAAATGGAAAGGAAAGTCGATTTCCTTTTAGAGAAAGAGGCACAATATCAAGCAGAGCTGTGCCAAAATTCAAACTTCGTCTTTTAAAGGCAAAACTAGATCTTTATTTCAATACAAATGAGAACAAAACTGGGATTATACTTTGATGTAGGGACCACTAACAAGACTCCCAATTAAAATTGTACCTGCAAAATCCAGCAATGTGTCAACCAGTAAGAAATGCAATTGTTCTGCAGACTCTAGCTCCCTACCAGGCTTAACTATCAGAAAAATACCACCACATCCAAAACTATTTCCAAAAATTTTGTATGGAGAACTTTCAAGGGACGTGTATTATTTTTACTGACTTTTTACACTGTATAACACTCTCTGAAGTGCCTTTATTACTTCATTCACGGCTTTAATAAATTGAGAGACCATTCAGGATCAGAGATTTACTTTCTTTAAAGCAGTACCTCCAAAAACCCTTCCAACGTTCAGAAGTTCAAACCAAATGCTGACTATCACAGTGTGCTCTTCCTGACCTGAATATTTCAAATTCAGAGTTTCCTAATGAAAATCTCCCATCAAACACTTTTTTTATTGACAATGGTCTGCTCTTCAGAACAAAGAGAACTACACCTTGAGAATAAGAAATGTGTATCTGCAACCCTCCATATTTTATTGGCTACAAAAGTTCTCTGACTTCATGCTTTCTCCATACAAAAAAAAAAAAAGACAGAGAAAGCTGTGCCATTAAAATCCTATGAGAATCAAGACTACACTAAGAGCCCATTATTGCTGCTAATGAGGCTGATACCGCTGCGTCGAGTTGTTCTTTTGCTACTGCTGCTCCACAATTCAGGCAGTCTGATGAACTCAGATCCGCATTGTCAAACACTAAGAGGCAGTGTAGGAAGGTCATGAAATATATGTAGCATTAGGCATGTTGGTGAAGTCATAAGAAGAACGATTGTTTAGAAAACAATGAGTATGCAAGTGTCTTTTTCATTAGCAGAATATATCATTAGCGTAGGAAAATTATGCTATCAAAAAAAAATAAAGGAATGCTCCTGTGCTCTACCCAGGTGGCTGCCATTGCCGTATATTACAACTTCTACAGCCACTGCAATGTAACAGGAGGATGACTTAAAGGAGTTTTCAGAGCAAAGCATCACCACTTTCCATGAGCAACCTGAGATATGGCACAGACACGTATCCACATCCACACAATTTGTGCAGCTTCCAACTCAGCATAAAATCATGCAGTTTAAAATGCGGCAATCATAACTTCACTTTTTTTTCAGATGGTACCATTTGTTACAGGAGGTTGTCGTTATGTATTTCATCTTCTACATATGAAAAATTTATAGGCACTCTTGAAAATGTTTCTGAAAAATTCGGAAATCACTATCAACTTTCTGTATAACACAGCCCACATAAAAAATTTCTTCCCAGTGACACTAACATATTAGTGCTCAGTGTTGGAAAGCAGGACTCTGCAAAACAGCAAATAACTGACTTAACTCATAAACGGGATGCACAAAGTAAAGTAAACAAACAAGGTATACTCATATGGAAAGGCTACACTAACTCAATGTTCCTGTTTTCATTGAAAGAGTAAGGCATAAGGTACAACAATCCCAGTATTGCTGCATCAGGCAGGTCAATAGACTAATATAATGGAGTATTGGACCATATGGACTATAAATATATTGCTATTTATACCCAAAATATGATTCAAAACAGAAAAAAAATATCAAGAAATCTATTACATCTATATTTAAGATAACTGATGTTTCCCAGACTTTCAGCAACCACTTCACCTTTGGTTGTATCTTCCACAATTACATGGACATGTGCTGTGTACATTGATAAGCAAGTATTTATTACCTACATATACCGTTTCATTCCATATTTAACTGATATCATTTAAGTTCACATGAATTTATTTTATTTCATTCTTCAAAGATGGAGACAACAAATATAGAGGGTGAATATTGATAGAAGTCTGTGGAAAAGCAACTCAGAACTGGAAAGAAATTAATAGTAGGACACCAAAAATCCCAAGTTGCAACCTGGTAAGATGACAATTACAGCTGAAAAATAAAAAGCTGATGGATTTTCATGATCTCTCGTCTCTTCCAGAATCACTATATGCCTAGATAATTTTTTTTCTTTAATGAAATGACATTCTAAAAGCCCTTCAAGAAGAACAACCGGCAGCAGCTGCAATATTCTCCTTTATTCTCTCCTTAAAAGGAAAGAAGATGACCTGATTGAAAAAAGCTGGTCAGCAACAATAGCTTTGTCCCATCTTCTTTTCTCAAGGAGAGAAGTGTTCCCTGACTGAGAAGAGAGTGGGCAGAAAAGTATGTTCTCCTAATAACTCTCAGGCAACAGGCCCCAGCTGACCTCTACCCAGCAACAAGCTTTCTATTTTGCTTCAGAGAAAGAGAAGTAGACCTCAATTAGAAAATTTAGAAGTGGATGCTCTCCCCTCCCCGCTCCCCTCATGAATAAAAAAGGCTGCAGAATTGGCTGACTAATGCTGCAGAAGCTCTTCACAGCCATATTGGATTTATTGTGCAAGAGAAGGAGAGCTCAGTACCTCTTCTGCAGGAAACAAACACATGTGGATATCCACAGGCTCTTCCCAAACTGGCCACTATTCCTCATTCTACAGTGCGTATTAATAAACCTGTATCTTGATCTGTTTAAAGCTGTTCATAATGAACCGTTGAAGTATTTCAGAACAGATTCAATCCTTATTTTAAAATAATAAGATCTGCAAAGGGAATGAGTAAAAAAAAAAAAAGCTAATTGCATAATTTGGGCAATTTTCCCTTGACCCTGACAAGGAATGACATAGAACACAGAGTTTAGGGTTAATTTGGATTTCATAATTTAATGAATGGAGCCTGTCAGTCAGAGAGGAATTGTGTTAATAAAATCAAATCAGGTACAAAGGGGATTAAAATTCCTTTCTGTGCATGGGACTACAGCGGCCAAAGGCTATCATTCAGAATATTAAAACTAAAAGATGCTGATAAAACAGCTTAGCATGTTTAGTAGCTGCTGCACAAACACAGTAATCATTTCCACGCTGAGCACAGAATCAATACAGCGAATTACTTCCAAATGCCTAAGAATGTTTTCAATGTCACCAAGGAAAGTTCTCGCAGAGTCTTTATCTCTTGCCAGTACATCTCCCACTCACTTCCCTCTGCGACACTTTTTTCCAGCTCTGAAGATGTTCTGCCTTGTCTTCTGACATCCTGCTCTTCTTGAGCTGCACTAATTCAAGTTTCATCTGCCCTGTTGTACCCTCTCCATTCTCATGCACTCCGAACACTAGTGGGACCAGCAGAGTTAGTTATTTCTTAGGCTGCTCCATAAAAAAAAAAAAAAAAGAAAAGAAAAAGATTGTCCAGCTTTGTAATTCTGTAATTGACTTCCAGTAGACATTTTTTTCTTTCTTTGCACCTTCACTGATTCCTACTTACTTACATAATTTCTAAGTCCTCTTGTTATTTTGACTTTCTGTGAGTCTTTTTTTGTTGAGTCTTTTTGGCTTCCATATCTTCTGAGGTGTTAAAGAATTTTTATTACACTGTTCAATAAATCTTTTTTGAATATTCTGCCCTTGACAAATTTAAAACCCAGTGTTTTGTGCATCCCAAAGCAAACAGTACCAAAAACCAAAATGTCAAGCAAATAAGAACTGTAATAATTACAGAATTCATCTACTATAGTTTTGATCTGAACTAAAGAAGAATTAATGTGCTAAAAATTTCATGAAAGTGTTACATGAAAAAATCCACTTAATTAAGAACAAGAAATAATAAAATGAGATATTAAAACAGAGTGAGAGACTGAGTGGAAAACATCACTGAATATCTATAAAAAAAAGAAGCAAGTAGGAAAAAAAAAGAATGAATGATATCAGACTTAGTAAGATCTTAGGCAGAAAGCATACGAAGAGCTGGAAAGGCTGAGAGGATTCCTGAACGATGGACTCGGAATAGAAAAAAAGTGGAAGAAAGCGTTTTTATGCTCTCCTGTTCTTTTCAGTAAAATGAATTATGTTCTGCTACCTGCTGTGCACACCCTTTCCTTTAACATCCTCTGCTTTTTCATGATAAATTCTCGTGGGCAATAATCTTTTTTTTTTTTCTCCACTCCAACCCAGTTTTCATCTATTTTGAAATCTTTCCTCCTATGTAAATGGTGGTATTTCTAAAATATACTCTTAAGTCTCCAGGGCATCCGAATGAAGAGCAGCCCTCAGATGACTGAATTACCCGTCTGACTGATAGAGTCCTAAAGATCTGTGCGAGTCACTGTTTCATCTACTCAATGGTGGATAGCACTTTATGGATAGTTCTACTTGATTAAACAAACTCTAACTGTAAAATATTTCTTCTTGATAAAAGCAATGTTTTATATTTAAATAATATGATTAGATTGAATCACTGAGTCTTTGGTGTTAAATGTTTAAAAAAAGGGGTTATAGTGCCTGGGCATGGATAAGCTGCACAGACCTGGTGCTTACATCCAACACTTTGATAGCAGAACTAGCATAATCCATATTTTAACCTTAAAAACAAACAAACCCTCTCACTTCTTCCATGCTGTTCTGCAATATTTAATTGAGAACTCTAAACTATTTGTAACAACTTATTCCTATAACTGCAAGGGATGGGGGGGGGGGGGGTTTGGAATTAACCATATACTATGACGATGCAAGATTAAAATTTATTTTTAAAATTTTGATTTTATGTCTGGTGAAAATCTTTAAGACTACTGGGTAACTCTAATAAACTCTCTTCACATAACTATATCTTTTAACTTTTTAAGAATTTTTGTCCTCTTATATCTGAATCATGTTGCAAACAATACACATACAATTTTGTGTGAGTTAGTAAAGGAAATCAGGAAAAAAATATACAGAAAACCAACATGCAGAACAACAGTATTTGCAGAAATAATGTAAGTTCTGATATATAGGTTTGAATGAAATTTTTGAAGATGGAGAATATGTCTACACCTGGTAAAAAAGCTTTTAAATCAGAGAAAACTGCTAAGTAAACTGAATATATTTGTTCAGCTCCCTTATTAAAGTCAAACTAGGTCCAATAATGACAAACAGCCCTTCAGTTAAACATATAAGACACCGCAGAAGGAGAACTCTCAAGTTCTTGGAGTGTGAAGGCACATTCATAGAGTAAATAGCTAGCACAGAAAATCATAGATGGTTATCATTATTTCACTCATTTGTTATTGCCCTCTGTGGAGTCAATCAAATGCATGAGCACTGCTCATCTGCTTCGGAGAAAAGCCAGCTGGTAGAGGAGCAAAAGCATCTCACTCCATCAGAGCTGGTTCACCTCTGTGTATCTGCCCAAGGCCATGTATTCAAAATCTGTCCTGTTAAAATTAAAATTGCTTCCCGTATATGTAACAATTTTTTATACCAGCATATTTATGCTGGTTCATGTGCTCAACATCTTTAACACGTTTTGGTCTTCCAATTTTTTCTTAAGATCATCCTTTGTTTGCCGAAACGTAATTTATTGAAATCTAAGGTCATATTATAGAATAATAATTATTGTTGATGATACAAGAGTTGTCTTGGCATAAGAAATTAAGAAAGAGTCTGTTCTCTGGGCAGATCTAGTACAAGACTTGAGTTATAGTGTAAAAACTACTGTTTTGGTGACTGTTCAGCCACTTACCATGCTAATTTATTATTTGTGGTTTTTTAATGTTATAAATCTACTTCTCTACAACTCTGCACAACTGAGTTTTTAAATCAGAAGCATAAAAAGTATTTCACAGCCAGCAGCTTCCCTCTGTTAGGAATTTGCAGGTTCCTGAGCTTCTACTGTAACACCCAAGATGTCGAAGTTCCTGTACTGTAAACTGCCTCATGAGGCAGTACCGTACTGCCCTGTAAACTGCCCGCATGAGGCTCATGTACTTTCCAAAACAGATGTAATTTCAATATTACATTATGAGATTAAGATTACTATTGCAATATGTTTTTTGTTTCTCTATCAGAACACCCTACCCTTCATGGCTGGAATGGAAAATGGCATCCACTATCTAGCAGCAGCTGTCAGTTGGAACACTGTCACAAGCCTAAAAAAACTAGAAGCTGGACGAGCCTATGGAAAATGCATTGACACAAGAGGTTGAGGTAGAGTTGCATTAGGACTTGGAAGAAAAGAGATTTAGAGGATCGAAAGGATAACTTGAATAGTCAGAAAAAAAATGCAGCTGGCAAAAGATGCATTTTATATACACCTAGAATGGCTGTGTACCCATGGTGTACTGATAGCTGCCCAAGTGCCTTTTGATGAAAGGAGTACATCATAAAGAACATCAAGAATCCTCCTAGGAATTGCCTTTCTTAGGAGTTTCAGGTTTGGGACAGTAGCAATGCTCTATATGACAGCTTTATTCCTCTGGGAGCTGTGTAAAAGGAAAACCTTGAGAGAGCAGCAAATTGGCATGGACGGGAGCTGCTGCTGAGCCCACCTGCAAAGCCACACAAGTTACGTAATGCAAATAAAATAAAAATCACAATTCCTGCAGAGTGGCTCTTTTCTGAATCTTGGTGATGATTGTCACTCATCTTGATGAGAACTGTTATGCTCCTTGGTGCAAGCTGTTACTGTTTCTTCCCTGTGTATTTCAGGCATGCTGAATGCCAAGTCTTTTACTGCCTATCTACTGTTCTAAGGATCTCATCCCAACTTTACATTTTTCTGCACATTTCATTGTTTCTTCATTTATGTAACAGGCTCTAGCCTAGACTCCTGCCCTGTTTTTCTAACAATTGCTTAAGTGTCTTTTATGCAGAGTAAGATTTCTCTAAATATGAATATTCATATTTCATACTTGATACATGGAATCATGAAACAAATAAAATTACCTGCCCTACATTGATCACATCTATTATCTATTATTTTTATATTGTTCAAAATGTATGTTTTCCTCCAGGAATGAGGCAAAACAGTTCCCTTCAAGCCTAATTTTGAAACACTACAGAAAATTTGAGGAGAATATAACTGGGAAATATATTCCCAGATTCTTTAAATATATCTATAATAATAAATTATATAATAAATTGTTTCTATACTTCGAAGGATTTGGAAATTAGTTTGTTGGATTTAAAGGCAGTAAATAAAAATGTAATCTACTGCACAGTTACTAACATTAGGCCTACACATTAGTTCTACCAGCAGTCCTCAAGAGAGGGGATCAGGATGTGCTGTTGACTTGTCCACAGGAATGAGACATAATGGTTTGCAAGGTCACGTTCAGAGCCTTGTTCTGAGCAAAAGGGACCACACCATACACATGGGACCAAGAGTTTATTGTTAGTCCAGTTCTTGGTTATAGAATAAAAGTCCACTAGTCCAAATTATATCATTAACACGGAACAGCCTCAATAATAATAGAGTACTTCAAAGCTAAGCCAGGTCAGGCAATATTTGCTTACTCACTGCAAAACTGCGGAAATGAGGTACAATCAGCTCAAGTGCAGGCAGGATGAGATGGGTGCTGAGACCCAGCTTTTACTAGGAAAAGCTGCTACCTTTATGGGTAGACTGTCAATTTGTCAGCAGACTCCAAACCAAGAAGGATAAAACAGTAAATACCATTATTGATTTTTTAAATTTAATTTATGTTTGATTTTGACAGCTTTATTGCACAGCCCCACAACCCCAAAATCGGTATTTGAGCTTTAAAAACCCATAGAAACATTCTTTAAAGCACTATTACACCATGTTAAAACTCTTTTTAGTATAAATTGTCTTACATTTTTTCTTGTGGTAACATATTTTCCCTGCTAGTGTCACTCTAATAATTATCTTTTAATAAGGCAACTGTCTTTTGTTATGAGATGGTATTTTGGTTTGAGATTCAATAATTAATAAAATGTGTGATATGTTGGTCACAGTTTAAGGTCCTTGCATTAAGGTCTCATATACTGTGGTGGTTGGTATAAGAACCTCAACAGCACAAAATATATTTCCTACAAAAGAATATTATAACTTATTATCTAAATTTCTCTAAATTCTAGTTTGTAATTGGACACCAATGAACACTTTCAGAAGTTAATTCTGTAAATATTTTAAAATGTTTAATGTGTGCTACGCTGTGGTAGCACATAACATAAATATAACCTTATTATACAAATTACCATTTTTTGCCAGTAACTGAGGTCAGAATTGCCCATAACTGTAATTTATCTGTTTTCTTGGCGATGCATGAATAGCTCAATTTCTCTTACTGGCTCACAGTGGAAAAAAAAAGAAAAAAAGAAGTAGAGATGTGCCTCTATTTAAAAAAGCAGCAGGTATTTTTTCTTGACTGTATTGAAAACAGGTAGGAGGCAGATTTAAAATGCAATCAGATTCCACTTTTACAGACTTAGATTTCAGAGCAAATCCTCTTTTTAAGTTGGTACTATCTGATGAGGCATATTGGATCTACCAAAACTTGAACAACTGAAGTGTTAATTAACAAAGGTGATGTTAATGAAATATAAATATTCTAGTGGCTTAGTGATAAAGAAAATTACTTTCAGATTGCTTTTGGATCATGCTTGACAGTACTACGTGGAATAGAGCTACACTTTTAAATTGCCCTTCCGCTTGCCTGGATGTCTGATACTAGCACAAGTAGTAGTTTACATACAGTGAGAAAACATAATTTCTTATCATCCTACTTATATTTTTAGAAAAGTTACTTATATTAAAAGTTCCTTTCTCATTTAATGTTTGGAGCCTGGAAACTGAGAACTTTGGCCTAAGCATCAAATAGTTAGGACTAAAGATGAATGAGTAAAACAGGAAGAAATACAACCAGAAGATAACTTAGTATGAAAGGAGACAAGGTCCATTTTTTCCTTCTTTTCCCCTTCTTTACAATTCACAGTAAAACAAACAAACTAACAAACAAACAAAACCATGGTGACATAAAAAGACAACATAACAAGGAAACTTTTGCATAATGAGACTATCTAAAGTTGGGACAAATGAGCAAATGTAATGCATTTCTATTTCATTTCATTGTACTGGAAGAGGACTGACTAATGACTTTTCAGGAAGACCTTCTCTAAAATTTAAATAATTTTTTTAAAAATCCCTTGCTAAAGATTATAGAAAGGTATATATCATCCTGGTTTTTTTCCTTTTCTTTCGGCCCACAATAAGCAGCAGGCTACAGAAATCAGGCTTTAGACTGAAACCACTCCAGCAAGTTCACTACTTAAACTGCTACAGTTTCTGCCCGTATTTTACAATCTAAAATTGGCTTTTTTAACATACCATTAATAGTGACTTCATTTTCAAAGAGAAATGGTGGAAGGCTCATCAAAATTGTACTACAGGGAGCAACCATTAACTAAAAGAGGGATGAATAGAACATATAAATATTTCATCTCTAATTTCTTAGGTCCACTGATAAATAACTGTGAGTCAATTGTAGTAATTGTTAAAAGATGCTTTACAAATGAGAAATAGAGTGTGCAGTAGCACTCTGCACATAATATAATAGTAAAAAATTCTCTGCCCTTATATCAAAACATAGAAACTGGTTTATGCTTAATAGCAACTAATAGGGAGAACTACAGAATCACACCTGCCTTGTTCAAAACTGGTCATTACCACTTTGAGTGTTCCAGTAAATAAATTATTTACCTCTGTACTGGTTCTAGTAGATTACAGGAAGAAAACAACTGAATATTTGATCAATTTCATTTTTTAATTGAATATTCATTTTGCTTTTTGTCCAACTCTTCGGCAGATATATTAAATCAAAATTCATACTGGAGTTCTACTGAGTGTGCCTAATTGATAATAGCGGCTAATTAAATTTACAACTTCTATGCATATTAATTCTTCATTTTTATTTTGGCACTGTGAAATTCCATCAAGCTTCAACTAATAAAGAATGCACACATTAACACACAGCCATTTCTGTTGCTTAGTATACAGGTGGAGTTTCAAAGCACAGGACTTACTACTTCTAATAAAAAAGACACCTTTTGAACTCACTTGAAAAATGAAAGACAACCTCAGAAAAACCCCAGGCTTTTCTGAACCTATAAAGATCAAAGTTGTGGCTTACTTAGGAAAGATAGCTATTTGAAATGTCTTAGATCAATATACATATCAGCATAAACTAAAAGCCCTACAGATCTGTTTTATTGCACAAAATTAAGTAAAAGTTTCTTTACCCTACATATTTCACAAAAAAATATAATGCACCATTTTTACTAACAGTTAATGATGGATGCTTTTTGGATTGATCTAACTAAAATAAAAACATTTTGTGAATTTTCTCTCCAAAGCCTGTTCCCATGTGATTTTAACTTTGTATATCACGTGATTTGGAAAATCTTCCCCATGTCTCCATTTGTTCTAGAACACATACACAGGTGTTAGAATTATATTTTTCCTTAGTGATATGAGGCTTCTTATGCACACAATACTTCAGTGAAGAGAGACATATCTCTGTTGGTATAATCGTCTCTCATTTTGCAGCCATTTCTAGAGCTCTGATTGCATGAGTTTCTGTTGGGTAAAACTAAAAAATTTACTCTTTCGAAAGCTCATGCTTGTTTGATATCAGCATCATCTTACACCATCTCAATAGGAAGTAAAATAACAAAGACCAGAAAGAGACAATGAACTCTTGGGTTCAGAGCAGTAGCAGGAGTCCCACTGGTGCTGTACATACGTCCAGCCACCAGCATATTCCAAATCCCGGATTGCATTACTCACATGAGTGGTTGACATATTTGACAGCAGTTGAGGAAAAAAAAAGAGTTGTAGGATGAGTGGAGATTGAATTTTCCTTAGAATATTTTGTTCTTTGATTTATCTCTATATTTCAAAAAGACATTTTCTGCGCAATTTGAAATCCAAAAAAAGATTATAAGTATTACAGCACCAGAAAGCAAAGAGATGTTTTCAAAACTGACTTAGACCATTTAATTCAATAAACTACTTTATCTGAAGTCAGAGAAAAATGGTTTTGACAACCAGTAATAAAACAAGGATGTTTCAGAATGTTGTGTTAATAAGACTTGAATTTGAAGGACAAATTTTGCTGACCGCACTGTAAACCTTTTACATTACAGAGATGTCATAAACAGCAGTCAGTAAGAGTAGATGTGCTTGCTGAAGAAAGGAACTAATGTGGATGCACTGGCATTTATTACTACAGCATTGTTTTGTTAGATTACACCATTATTTTTGGAATCGTAATAGAATTCAGATCACTGATAATAACCACCATTCACTCCCAAAGGATTTTTTACTGTGTAAACCCAGTGAACTTATGCTGCTATTTATTATACACTTAAGATGTGTGCCACTAAATAAGCTATGATTTACAGCCTTCAGGAGTAATTAGGAAGTAGAAAATTAAAATTAATAAATTATGTATTTTTCCATATGATGAACTATAAATAATCATAGGAACACTTTCATTATTGATAAGAATCTCAAAAAATATAGCAAAATATATGACTGTTTGTCAAAACAGCTGTCAGCTATCGCTCACTTTATCGGAAAGAGTGAGATGTACCCTGTGTCAGACCATGCACTAGACAGCAGTAATAAGTTATGATAGCAATCCTTCCGAGGGCTGCTAAAATCCACTCCTTTACAAGTGACACCAAATAAAGAAAAGGCAAATGAAGAAGGTCACACTGGCTCAGAGCGACCTGCTGCCAGCTCCTTGGATCTTTCAACAAATCCTCCCCAACCTCAGGGATGTCACCAGTGCAGGGCATGAGGCTTGATCTCACTCATCAAAATCTATCTATCAAGTTGAGTGGTCTCACATCTTAACATATGAAGCCTGACAGAGGTTGTAGATTCTTTAGCTGTGAAGAAATTTTAGACCTTTAATGTGGATCCCTTCTATGTCCGTTCTGGTTATAATCATTGATTGTATTACTTGGAGCTAATAGCCAAGACCATGGCTGTACTGTTATGCAGGGAAAAGCATAAAACATTGAAAAAATAGAGGAAAAAATAAATAAAACTAAGTAGAAAAGGCTGATCCAGTTGCATTGAGGCTCTAGGAGATGCTAATCTTCCCAAAACAGAAGGCGTGCACACCTAGTCTCTCCACCAGCCCTATTGTTAATATTTTCCCCAAGCACTGACTCCTGGCTTTTGGCAGAGGCCAGATTCTTGGTCAGATAGACCTTTATAGAGAAGTTCTTTTGGGGTCAGAATTACAAGAAAAAGTTTAGTTTTATTTTTTAATCCTGTTGCAGAAACAAGCGTCCATATAATTCTAACCTTA
>JAVSBS010011315.1:101590-134689 GCA_033124195.1 Coracias cyanogaster
AAGTTTCTTCCTTTGCCTTATAATCCTCCTTACATTTACCTTTCTCTGTTACAGTACATGAAGCTATTAAATTAGCCAATAAAGGCCAAGTATTAAAGCTATTATTTCCACACTTCTGAAGTTACTCTTGAGAATAGAAAGCCTGGAAAAAGTTCTGCTTGATTCTTAGGGAGAGAAAAAGCTTATTTATAAAAAGTAACAGATGTAGCTAGATGAAAAGAAGCCAACCATACCAGTTTAAAAAAAGAGAGAGTAATACTTCATTCAGCAAAAATGGATACTTGCAATCTGTGAACATGGTATTATAATGTTTCTGAAATTTTCAACTTAAGAAACATATTTATTCACAAATAAATTGAATTATTTGGAAAAAAAGTAATTCCTAAGATCACTAAATCATCTGCATAGGATTTTTCAGAGAATCAAAAATGTGGAAGCCTTCTCTAGTTTTACCACTAAATATGTCTTTCTCTTATTCTTCTATTATAACTCTTACATTCATTTAATGAGCTTCAGATGTCATAATTTTATTTCAAAATGGTTATTCTGCAGCAAATAATTTTCACTAGTAGGCCACGGTAGTGCATGCAATTCCCTAATGTGCCTTTACAATGTAAGTACATGAAGAACACAGGCTGAATTCAAACAATGGGGAAGACAACAGAATGACACGTGAATGACAAACGGTTACCATTCCTACTCTCTGTGCAAGTTTACAGCCTGATTTGAAACCATAGCTCTTTCTGCACACAGCTATACAACTACCGTTGCATGGTAGTAGGTTTTCTAACAAGAGCACTGTGGCTTATAAACCTGAACAAATGAGGTGGATTTTAATTTTTTCATCTAAAAGCAATCCTCCCAGATGGCTTATAAAGACCAAGATAACTTATATTTGTGTGACAGAGAAGCAGAGAGAAAGTGCAATATTTTATTGATTTGAAAAAGTCATCAGCAAGCTGCAATTTGTATTCTAACAAGCATGCTATCCCGAACTGTGTTGCCATCATCCCTTAAAATATCTTATCACCCAGCCAAAATTATCCTAACTATGGCTTCTTGCATTCTACCACAGATTTATACTATGCAGAGCTCAATGGGCCTAATCTAACACTATTTTTGCTAATAATCCAGTGAGTAATACAGAATAATTCACAGCAGGATCACTACAGAATGGTTCTGGTGGAAATCCCCAGTTGTAAGGATCAAACTAGAATGATAAAGATTACCATAGGTATGTGTTTTGTATTTGCAAACTGCTTTTTCTGTTTATCTCCTTATAGGAATAATTAAACTTGTTCTTAGAAATAACTAAATAAAAGCCAAAAAGAACATAACCATAAATACATAAATAGCTGTGATTTGTGATTAGTAGAAACTAAATACTACGTCACTTGATTCTTAATAAACAAAAACATGCTGTGTAGCAATAGAAGAAAGTAATATGAACTGCAGGACCACAGAGTTGAGAAAAAAGACTCTTCCATTGCTTATTCCAGGATGCTGGAATTCAAGCGCAGCAAACATTACCTGTCATATCCTCAGGGAAAGAAAAATCTATTTCCCTACATTTAAAACCAATTTACCTTTTTTTTTTTTTCTCTTTTGGTAATCTAACAGAAAACCATCCAGGAGACTTAAATTACAAAGAACCTAAAACGTCACAGTGTTGCAATGTCACTGTAAGCCTCCAGTTTCTTGCTCAGGTCTCGTTCTATGTGAGTACTAACAATAATGCTCTTCAAAAGTAGAGAAACAACCAAAACCTTGGCTGAAGCCATTCAGAGCCTCTTTGATCAGAAGAGTCCCAAGGATGTTATTAGCACAAGGTTTACATTTTTGTGTACAACAGCTACCCAGAATTTAATATTTTTTCTGCTGCATATTTACAATTTAGAATTGATCTGGGTGCTGGAGGTTACCTTCTTCTAGTACAAACAAAATAAAGAGTACAGTATCAACATCTATGCCCAAGGGAATAATACCTCCAGTAGGGAACCCCAGGCCCATCCATTTTCTGTAATAGCTGAATGGGAATGACTACTTAAAGTAATAGGTTTTAAAATGTTTTCTGAGATAAAGCAGCAGTACTCCAGCACCTTTTCTCTTTTTTTTTTTTTTTTTTTTCATTGTGATTCTGCTAGGAAACAGGTAGGCAGCAATAATTCAGTATGTACTTCCATTTACAGAGAGATCTGAATGTAGAATTGAGACTCCTTTGTATAATTCAGGGCTCTGGAATTGTCACATACAATTTATCTTGCTAAAGCCTTGTATTATAGTTTGCAAATGCAAAACAGTTGTTAAGTTTCCTATCCCTAGGGAAAGCGCATGCATTGCAGACTTAGAGTGTTCTGTCTGCAGGCAAGAGCCAGCGAGAAGCTCTGTGCATCAGCTTTTCTGTTGGCCTAGGAAAAAGTGACCTTGTTCCCTGTCCTTCTTTGCAGGTTTGAAAGACATGGAAGAAACATGATAAGTAAGTAGTGACAGAGGAAAGGAATGGTTCTATTATCCTTTTGGGCTGTAATGCAAATAAGCTCCCTAAGACTGTAAATATATGCAATTACCTTTCTCTATGCTTTTTTCCCCTATTTTTTCATACTCACCTTCTCTTGTCTGCCTCTCCTCTCAGGCAGGCTGTTATCATCTATCCCCTCGTCAAGGGACCAGGTGGCACTGACATGCAGGAGAAAGCAGCAGCAGCACTGATAAAGGATGAAGGAGCTACACATAATTATGTGTGATGCTTAAGAGGAGGAGCAGCAAAACAACCGGCATCCAGCTTCTCTGTGTCTGTTAGCAGGTGCAGCGAGTATCTGGGAAACTAAACTGCACTGTGGGAATACAGGAGGTGGTTTAAAAATAAACTGCCAAGAGACAGAAAGTCTGTGCAGGCCTCATTTTGTTTACCTGATCCAGTTGCACTGTTCAGGTGGGTAGGCTTTTATGTGGTACTGAACTAATGTATATTCAAATACACATATATACATAGGTGTATATATGTAAGTGTATGTTACATATCTTGCACTGATCTGTCTCACCTTTGTCTGCATCCATGTGTTCACGTCAACCTCCTGTCCCCAAGTTCACAGAGATGCTCTTGTCCCCTCTAATAATACAGCTATCAGAGCAAATGTTGCATGCCTCAGGATCTCCAAAATCAAAAGGCATGTGTGAAAATATGCAAAAGAAATGCTGGAAATTGACATGACATCTTTTCATGGCAAAGCAATTGGACATTCATTGTTGATCATGTATAATTCAGAGTGAGAATCCAACCTGAAAGGAACACATTGTATATGAAGTTATGCACTCGCAAGAATGAAGAATTTAAGAATAATGTTAAAAAAAGAAGAGCATTCCTCTTCAAGATATGGCTACATTCTTTAAGTGTTTTCCACTTGAACAGTCAGTTTACAATTTTTGAAGCTGTTGGCCTATTTCAACCAAACTGAAGGTTGGAAGTTCTAAAGGTATTAAATTCTGACAAGATTTGTCAAAATCAATAGCTTGGCAGGTGAGAAACTTATTTCCCTGCCTCCATGAACAGAGAAGTTGTGAAAAAACCCTACTTTCCCAATTTGTCCTAGCAAGATTGGCAATCATTAAACATACTCTGCCTTGCCAGAGAACACAGGGACAGCATGGAGGAGATACAGCCCACAGGGCTACCCACCAGTGTCAACAGCAAGAGAACAAGCTAGACCCTGGGGAGCACTGCAGGGAGCTGGAAAGCAGACTGGGGTGGGAAACATGGTAGCCAAGGTCAGTCTGGAAGGAAAGCCTGGGTTAGCACAGGAAAGGAAAAAGGACTTGAGGGAAGATTACAGCAACCTGGCACTTTTTGGAGGGAGGGATGAAGACACACATTTTAATGTAATACACGCTTATGAAACAACTGTTTTTCTCCTGGTCCTTGGTGAATAAGGAGCTTTTCACTTTCTGACTCTCTACTTTCTAGGTCTTTGCACTGTTTCCAGTAGTTGAACGTTACATTTCCCCTGTCTGCATTCTTGCCTTACTTTGAGAATTCAACAGCAGCAGCCTTTCTCACTGACTCCTGCCTTTAATCTCTCCAATCCTCCTACAGTGCTTTGATTCACAACTCACAGTCCTCTCTCTGGTTTTCAGAGTCCTACCCCCACAATACCTGTCCCAAGTGTTTTCCTACTTACTGC
Organism: Coracias cyanogaster; assembly: GCA_033124195.1. Lineage (NCBI taxonomy): Eukaryota > Metazoa > Chordata > Aves > Coraciiformes > Coraciidae > Coracias > Coracias cyanogaster. The sequence goes on from JAVSBS010011315.1 coordinate 105,769, forward strand.
AGAGTGCAGGCATTCCATTTTCCTGCCTCTTTCCTTCCATCTTATTCTTATTTCTGTCCTCCCACTCTGTATCATGAAAGGCAGGACCAACATGGCGTCCCAAGTCTCTTTGTCTAACAGCAGGTTATAACCACCTCCAGGACTTCACTGGTCATCACAATTCTTGAATAGCCTGCAGCTGATTTTCAACTGCTTTACAAATGTCTTCAGGTGTTAAATGAATACAGCCTGAATAGCTTGGAATCAGTTATTTCTCTTCTATACTAAAATGCAAACGTGTTATTTGATGTCTCTGGCAGCTGTCTCTGTTCAGGGATCTATATATGTCTGCTTGTAGACTGTTGTGGCATGATAAAATCCTAAGAAGCACTAAAAATATTAGCTGTATTTTGACTGACAGCACATATATCTCAAAATTAACTATGAGTATATAAAGAAAATCAGCTTGTTTTATGAACAGGCTCTACTGCAGTTGTAGTAATACACCTGGTGCTACTAAAGAGTGACAGTTTGTCGTGTTTCCATTACAACTGTCAGGTTTCAGAGTTGTGCAGACCTTACATGACTTCCTCTAGTAGCATGCCATGCCTACAATGAGCATGAGAAGCAGAGAGGAAAGATTAACTGCAAATCAAACTGAATGAACCACACAGGTAAGGAAAAGTTTGCAGAAGGGTAACGGCTCGGTGCTTTTGAGGAAGATACAAGCTGTGAAGGAAAAAGTCTGCTTTCTGAGCTCAAGATGAGATCAGGAATGTCAGAGATTTAAATGCTGTCCTGCAATAGCTTCATGCAAGTTATTAACTTGCAGATACTCCAGCAGGATGTTGTGAAGCTCAACTAATATTCTTAAAATGTTTAAAAATGAAATGCTAAGAATTAACCTCGCTATCATGAAGATCAGTGGGATTATGCCAAAATCCTGTTTTTTCAGCTTTTCGTAATTTCTCACATAGATTCTCTTTTATAAAAGAGTTATAATAGCTTCTTGTTTGTGATAGCCTATTATCCATTCACCAGCTCCCTTTTAACAAAATCTTCTTAGCAAATGTTTCTGGTTTTCCCTATTTAAAAGTGTTCATTCTTATCTCTCTCTTATGTTGTATTGCACAAATCCAAACCCCAATTAAAAGAAAAAAGGTAATTGTGTTGACAGGTTATTATCAATATTTTTCAAGGAAAAAAAAAAGACTTAGAAATGACTACAAAGTACAAATATTGTTTACAATTAAAATGCAAATTCTAGGCCTTTAAGCTGAAACTCAGTACATAAATTCTGTGTGACACAAGCTAGGCAAAAACGCTATCACATTTTGTTTATCACTTCATATAAAGAGACCAAAAGAAATCTGGTAGTCAAGTCTTTCTTTCTCAGATGTATGAAGTATTCTGCTGAGATCTGACACCCATCAGGACGCCCTGCGAAAACTTATTGTACTGCTAAGAATGATTTATAGTGTGCTATGAACATTGTTGTTTCGTATGGTGAGGTCTTGTTAGAATGTTGATATATTAAGACAAAGTACCATCACCTTCTAAACTTAGCAGTGATAATATATAAAACCTGTCTTGGTGGCCATCTCACTTCAGCATTGCCATCCATAAGAAACAGTATCTTTCATCTCCGAGGAGCTTTTCAGAATGCAGCATCTCCCCTCAGAGCTGACAATCTATGATCAATCCTGAGCATCCAAAACCACATTAAGGAAAGACACCACTTAACAGAATCATCTCCTTGCCCCACCACTTAAATTGGTGTGTTTATTGTTAGTCCTATTCTTGCTTAAATAGTTCTGATTTTACAGTTGGTGGCATCCCAGGGGCATAAGCAATGAACAATAAATAGTTTTTGTGTTGTGACTCTGCAGTGGTTTCCTATTTGATAATTAATTTTTAATTAACTCACAAAGCCTTACATGTAGGGAATTTCTCTTATGGCAGCTAAAACTACACAATATAGCATCCTGGCCAATTTCTCTGTTCGAGTTGTATTTTCTTGATGGATAAAAGACCATATAATAAGAAAACGTAACAGCAGAGTAACAAACTCTCTTTTCACAAAATACTCATACTAATGGCACCACCCAACCAAATTCCCCTTCCCCAGTTACATGCATCTCTGATATTTCATAAACAGCTGATGCACACAGGACAAATACAGATTTTAGCCCTGTGGCACAGCAGATACCAGAATGTAGATCAGCACAAACCTGCTGAAAGTGTGATCCAAGAAAGGGTGAATTTTACTCTCAAGAGCAAGGTTTTGTAGACACTGAATGGAGGCCTGAATCTTTGTCTAGCTGACATATAGGCTTCAACTCAGACATGGAAACTGTCTGAAAAAGCTTATAGAAAAGAGAGAAATAGGGAAGCAGTCAAGGTGCTGCTTACATCCATGAGTATGTTAATCAAGGAATGGGATAATAAGCTTTTGGTTTTGTTTGAATTTAGCAATCAGACTGCTACAGCTTACGTATGAGCATATATTTAGCAAAATTAGCAAACAAAGTTAGCAATCAAGTAGCTGATCCAACAAGGCACGAAGGTTTATATGAGAAGAAGATCAAGGCAGGGTCTTTGGGTTTGTCTGCATTGCAGTAGAAAGGCTGTTGCAGGGAGAGGGATGCTGATCACCCAAGTCTGCAATGGCCAGCTGATCAAAGGAGTGGCTAATTGATAGGGAAGTCATCTGGGTAATTATGATTTGCTTGCTCAGATCTTACACATTTTTAGTTAAATAAATCTCTGCCCTGACAGATGGACAGTAGTCTGTTATCTCCTGAAGCTGAAAGGATTGTATTTGAACATCTAATTGGGGGTTATAGGAGTGAGGAAATAATGTTACTATCTGCAGCCCTCAGTTACACACTGCAAGCATTAAATATCTACTATATCTGATATAGAGCAGGGTCAAGATTCATTTTTCATATGGATGAACTTTTATTGGATGAACTATTGAGCAATATTTCTAAAATCCCATAATTCGATGAAAATTAGTTTGACTCTACTATTAGTATCCTTTAAAGTAGCTGATGAAAATTCCTTACTGCCAAAGTAAAGTGGGGACTAGAGATGTCAATATATGATTGGTTCTAACAAAGAAGAAAAAGGTTATAGTCAGTGGGTATGGCAATCACAGGGTAAAATCAGACATAGCTGAATGCTTTCACTGTCATTTAAAAACTGGTATCTTCCATCGTGACTATTAAAACTGCACAGTCATCTTGCAAAAAAAACCCCAAACATTACCACAGTTAGTTAAACGTTTAAAAAAATGAAAGTAAATTCTGAATAAGAGGAATCCTCCGTCCGATTTTTACTAGACTGCTAGCAGTTAAAGATGGAAAGACTGGAGGGATATTTTTCTGTGCATTGGTTCATAGAATGAAGGGATTTCTCTTGAATCTAGGAAAAAAAATGGACCTTTGCTGACTTCACCAGAAGAGAAAGAGCTATGTTCTATTTCCCTTTCTTATTTAAGAACATCTCATCCAGGCAGCTTTACTCTGTCAGAGCTCCTTTGAAAAGCCTTGGCAGCACACCCTTAAAATTCACCAAAGTTCCCCTTTGCCCTTCCAGTTCCTTTCAGTAGCAGTTACAACTACTGTTGTGAGGGATTTGACCCACTCTGACTTGCAATACTTGGGGAAATTACCATATATTTCTCCATAAAAGCTTTTGAAGCCTCAACTTCCATCAGTTTTGATGCTACAATAAATAATGCAATAGAAGACAACCTTGCAAAAAGGTTCTATGAAACACGAAGCCCAAAAAAAAACCAACCCACCAACTTTGCTTGCATTGGGATTTTGATCCATTGAATAAATATCTAGAATTTAACTGAATGTGTTCACAAACTGCTACGTATAACTGTTTTCTTAGCCAAAATAATAGTTAACTGAATTCCACAAAGCAGAAGGAACTGGTAGTGATTTTCACTTTCAACAAACATGTAAGAAAAAAAAGCTTGGTTTAGGAGAAGCTATAGGAGGGAACATATCATTTGCTCTCTCTATTTTCACCTTCAGTAAACAAGTATTTGTATTAAAGAATAAAATTTAGTGACAAGTGCCCCATACATACGCATCCAATTACTTTATTCTCCAGAGACCTTTTAATGTATTTGTTAAAAGAAATGCGTGAGGTAGACTGTAATCTTTCTCAGATGCAGAAGATCTGATTCCTGTGTTGCTACAAGGCCATGCAGCTAATACAGCTCGAATTTAAGGTCAAAGCAAACTAAATAAATCTCATTATTGTCAGTTAACTTTAATATTTTATCTACTTGGATTTGACTCTAATTATAGTAGAGCTTTCATGGTGATAAATATCTTCTAATATATTTATCAGGGACAAAATAACAAATACTGTAATAAGAAAGTGAGTTTGGGTCAAATTCTATTAGTTACATTGATGTAAATCAAGATTAATTTTTTTGATTTATACTGTAATACAGAAAAAAAATTAAGATATTGGGTTTTATACTTTATATTTTGATGCTGTGCCTCCTGAATTAAGGTAATTTAGACTTCTTTGTATACATCAAGGTCTTCTACATGTCATTTATATTTCTTAATACAAAACCAAGCATTTCCACATACCTCTCCCAATCAAAAGATTTCCATGAAATAATAAGGAAATCAAGGCCCTCCTTGTTCATTGCTCAATGCTTCAAAACGTCTTTTGAAAACAAAATTTTTAAGTACAGCTTATAGATCTGTAATGAAATACCTTACACAATTGTGGGCAGTGCTCAGAATTTTAGCTGAGTATGCACATAATGACCTGGCATTGTTCGACCCTCTGCCAGAGCTCTCCCTATCAGATGTTCACCAGGTGTGTGGAGATACACATACAGGCAGTGTTTGCAGCAGATGCCTACCATAGTCTCATTCTTGACTGTGCCATAAGGGGTCTTTTAATTTCTTACATCTGGCAGCTCCCATCACACTTAGAGGCCCTTAAAAGTTTAGGTTTTTAAAATTAATTAAAACAGCACTATTTTGTTACAATGAAAGTCATATACATGCAATAAAAAAGCAAATTTATCTGAGGGACTTCACTATGAGAGTGGTGAGACACTTGAACAGGTTGCCCAGGGCTGTTGTGGATGCTCCATCCCTGGGGGTGTTCAAGGCCAGGCTGGATGGAATCTTGAGCAACTTGGTCTAGTGGGAGGTGTCCCTGCTCATGGCAGGGCGGGGTTGGAACTAGATGATCTTTGAGGTCCCTTCCAACCCAGACCATTCTATGATTCTATGATAATTTTCACTGGCTCAAAGTACAGCAACCTAGGCAAAAGTATGCCCCAGTATCACACTGAATTTTTATGCATCTTTGGATTATAGCTCCCATCTCATATCACGTTTTGTTTTTCTGTAGAAATGCACTTGTGTATTCCCAATTCCACAAATGATTAAATCTAGTTTTGTAGTTTTTCTTTGTACTGATACTTTGGAAAATTGGCACACAATGACACTTTGTCTGTTTGGAAACCAGCCATTAAATTCAGATAGTAAGTATCCAATTTGCATTTCTGTTAAAATAAAAAAGACAAGAACACCACCATCAATTTAGCACATCCTCCTCCTGCTCCTAACTTTCTCTTTCTCTCCTGCTGCCCTTACAGATCTTTCCTGAGCACAGCTGAAATTAGCCTATCTGCATACACAACATTGACAGACATATTCAGAGGTCCTCCTAATTTGATTTTTATCAACTCATCAGGGAAAACGTGAATCTTCACCACATCTCCTTAGGGACCAACCAATTACACTTAAGTGAACTCCCAAGCAGTGACGGATGAATAATTAACAATTTTCTAGATGTTTAAGATCTGATTTTTACGCATAAGAAGATTGCCCTTTTTTTTGCAAATATTTTTATTATTGCCATTGGAAATACCCTGTGAACTACTTCTGTAAATAATTCTTTGTCTGCACTTTCTAGTTGTATTAGGGTTTCTCTGGGGCATTTGGTGTTTGGCACTTACAGGCTGAGATAATTGTCTGAAACCACAGATAACATATTATGTTTCTGTTGTGTATTTGAATGGCTGCAATAACTATAGTTATTTTCTGATGTGAATATTAAATTTCTGCATCTGAAGTAAAGTTTTCTGCAATATGATTTTAAAAACTAAGTTCCTAAAAGCATTCTTTTCACTAAAACCAGGAGACAGTCTGAATATACCAAAAAGCAGGATCATTTGAACTACTAAAATTAGGTGTGTAACAGCGGTATGCAATCTTTCTGCAATGCCATTGCAGAGTAAGATATGAAATAGATATATCATTGCATTTGCTGAGGGTTGCTTCTGTTCTAGTACTCTTCCAGCCTCAGGGGCAAGAAAGTCAAACACCAGTCTCAGATCTGGAGTCTGAATGAAAGTAAAAAGGAAAAAATCTCAATAGGCAAGTAACCAGAGCTCGGATCGGTAGGGAGGAACAAGGAATGATGTTAAGAACAGAAAAAGATATGGAACTGACAAGGAATGAAAGCAAGCATCCTCTGATAACAATGTATAGAATATTTAATGGTGTAGTTCCAGGATCTAAACGGCTCTCTACATGAATAAAACATGTGCATCTCTGTTTTAAACATTATTCTTCCTGTTTTTAATATTTTTCATAAGTCTTCAGTCTGTCCAGAAACCAAGGAAAATAAGAAGGAAGGAAAGATATTGATATGTAGGAATGTATAGCTTAGAAAACATGCACACAAATAAATTCAGAGAGTTTCCAACTTGAAATGCTAGAACTACTAACAACTGGATTTAACCCATACTTAATTAACTACATATTTAATTATTAAAACACCAAAACTATAGCAGTATAAAAAATAGCTGCCTGGAAACTATCACTCTTTCCAAACTGTATAATTACAAATTCCACAATATTTAACTCACCCTAATGCTACTGAAAAATATGTATTTTAATCTGCTAACAGAACATGTTATGAATAGTCCTAGATAAATGAAATTGTGCAAAACTATTCACTTATCAAAAGAATTAGGAAAATATTCACGTACACAGCTCCTGTATAAGAAATGCGGAGGTATATTTTTTTTTCATAGAGGAAAAATACCAAGAAACAAAAAGATATAAGAAAACATTAAAGAAAAAACAGTGAAATCCTTCTAAACAGTATTAAGAAAGCAAGCCTCAGCAAAGAAGTTCCTTTTTTTTTAAGACAAGCTTTTTTCTATATATCTATATCCTTTAAATTAGAGGAGGGAAAAAATCTGTGGTAAATATACATCAAGGATGAAGCTCAACCATTCTTTTGGCTTCTCAACATTACAAAATAACTATCTCTTGTTTTAAATCATTTTCTGATTTCTCTGAACAATTCTTTGTCTGCAGCCTGTTTCTAGTGGAGTTAAATACGCAATAATACAAAAGTGAGCTGCTTTGATTATAAGCTTGCTATGTTCTGCTTCTTGAGTGCATGATAGGTCTTAGAATTAGCTGTCTGGGTGAATTCTTTAAAGATAATGGTAAGAAGCCTGTAAGCTCCTTTGTGTAACCAGGTAGCTGAAACAGTTTGAGACTTCCTTAAATCTCTGGCAACAACCACTATGCAGCTTGATAGGATATGCACAGGACATTCGGGAACAGAAGTTTCACTGAGCATTATTTTGTGACTTTTCTATTAATGAGAGAGAAGTAGAAAGACCAGTGAAGCAGAGAAAAAAGCTGCAAATAAGCCTGGGGCACAGCCAAAGACGTTCTGGAAGCTCTAGCCTTAACAAAAAAAAAAAAAACAAAAAAAAACACCCCACAAAAACCCAAACCCAAAAACTGCTAAGAAGGAAAGCTCCTGAGCTGAAAGCTGGAGACATCATCTGTGTCACAATTCCTGCCAAGGTAAAAGAGCTTTGGATATTCTTTGTGACTATATAGGATAGTGTTAAAAAAATAAATTACATACAGCATCATTTTTTTTTTCATCCTACAAACTCCAAAAGCCTGATTTTGGTTAAGTCTTTAAAGAAAAGGTGCAATGTAAATGTTACATATGGAGTTCAGTTTCCCAGGAAAGTAGTTAGGATTTGGTCCTCCTGATAATCCATGATGGAACAAACAGCGTAGGTACTTTCATAGCTCACGGGTGTCTCAGAAAAATAAAAATATGATTTAAAACAAGGCCTGGACACATAAAAATGAATTAAAGCAATGTCTGAAAGGTTTCTAGAAAACAGTTGAGATCTCTTGCTTTTGGAGATCAAACATCTGTTAAAGTAACAACCAGACTGTCTAGACAGATTACGAAGTCCATTTGTCTTGCAATGGTAAGACAAATCAGGACAAAGTGACTAGTAATGCAATTACTACTGACAAAAATATTTGTCATAGTAAAAGAGTAGAGAAGTTATAGGAAACTTGCAATTTCTTAATAGAAAAGAACCGCAGCAAGGACTTAAGCACCTGAGAGAAGACTGGAAAGACTTCAGAGTGCTCATTTGTTAATATCTGAATATTGACAGGAAGAAAGCCCAACCTTATTTCCAGCAACTAACCAATGGTGATAAAGAACTTAGAACTTGTATCACTAATGTGACTCAGTTATCCCAGTTCAGACTCTGGTCTTTTGAGGTTTTATTCCAGCCATTTGTCAGAGATGGGTAAGGCACAGTTGAAAGCTGAAAGGTGATATAAAGAAGAAACTCTGTCCACGCTGATAGAGGACCCTGGGACACTTGCCTTCATGGCATAACAGATTAATTGCTTCTAGGATCAACCAGAAATGACCCATTTTGTAGCTCCTATGAAATTTGTCATGGAACTCGCAGTGATAACCAGGGGAGGAAACATCTACCAGGGCAAGGAAAGCAAGCTGTTTGAAATAGGCCCCAATACATCCTGATGTCTAAGATGTCCATAGGACAGAGGGTTCTCATCCACTCCATGACACTCCTGAACAAATATGATCAGTTTGTAAAATAAGAAAAACAAAAAGTAGTGAAAAAACTGGGGAAAGTATCTCAGGGAGATATATGTGATACTATATTGGCTCAGTCACAAAATCCATCAGCTCAGTGTCCTCTTCCTGAAAATTGCCAGAAGCAAACACTTAGGGAAATACACAACCAACAAGATGTGTGCAGAGTCATCTTTCCTCTGGTTTATCTTCCCAGTTACTGACAGGCAGTGGCCAGCGAATATCTCAAACTGATGGCTGTATGAGGTAAACTAGCTACTGATCAATATTACTACTAGGAATGTGCCTAATCCTTTTTTTCTGCTCCTGCATTTTGTTTTAATTGTAGGGATTTAACTATGTCCTGAGTAAAAAAACAGAAGAGAATGGCCACAAAACCCAACGCACCACAACTATTAAGAAGACCAGTTACACTGCAGACAAAGCACCAAATAAAAAAGAAACATTAGTTGAAAGTCACTTTGCTGTTGCGAGAAAGAGAGGCAACACAACTCAGAGGCACCAGTCTGTAACTGTTGTTTACCTCTGGACCTCTGTTTTGCTTTGCTCACTAGAAAGTAATAACAATGTTAGTAATGCAATTATGTAGAGGAATAGTAGGTACTTGCTCAAACTTAATAGTTATCAGATCCGACATGCTGAGACAGCCTGGGGGAATATTAGCTGCTGAAGTTCTTGTGTATCTGGAGGAGAAATGCTGTACCTACCATTGCCTCCTGAATGTTTTAACTGCCAGAAAATTGCAAACAAGAAAACACTGGTGCGAACCTGAAGTAGAAGAGTTAGTAGGTAGTGAGACAGAAGAAATCACAAGGAAGTGACACTTCCCTTCAAATGGGAAAGTCCATTTTGCAGGCACTTTCCAATCTAGCATAGCATTTGAACTACGCAATAAAGAAAAACTTAACTGGTCCAGCCAAAAACAGAATTTAGGAAAAAATGAAATAAATATTTCTATGAGTCTCTGCTTCAGTGTTTAGCAAAGAAGGAAGAAACTCTCCAGACCATTTGGTCATTTATCAAAGGTATAATTGAGCCTTGGGCCATTTTGTAAGTTTTCACCCAGTTCCAAAAAAACCCCCAAACTTCACTCAGGATACACTCCAAGTGAGCAGGCATTACATGTTGATTTTGATAATTGCATGTATCCAAATACTTCTCAACTATACTTACTATTACAGTGTGTCTAATTTTTATTGGGTATATGAATTACTCATTTTTATATATGCTAATCACTATCAATCCTTCTTGTATTACTAACACACATAACTTCTTACATTTGTTTTATTTCTTGACCAACAATTTAAATAATGTTCTGGGTTACATAGAAACTTGTTTATATCGGCATTCCCACAGTTTGATCCAGGTAGGCAGGAAAACTTCTAATTAACTATGTCTCTCAAGCATCTAAATTGCTCTGCTTGAAATTCTGCAAAGTTAAAAACCTCAACAGAGTCAACATAATTTTAAAGGATTCTTATTCACTAGCACACTTGCTGCAACATAATTTTCAATAATTTTTTCTACAGCACATAAAAGGAAGGTATTGGCAACTGGAAGTGGATCTGAAGAAGGAGAGAGAGAGATTGTTTGCAAGAGCAAGCCAAGGCGTGTTTTACTTTAAATTCACAGCTTTTGAACTTAGCCATATTTAAAAGGCTAATGGTGGTGACAGTGCATGACCTGCCTGATCAGGTTGGTTTTTTTTTTATATTAGGCAATAGATTATTTTCTGTTGCATGCTAAAACCTTTGGGGTATATGAAAGATTTGTGAATAATTTTGCAAAAAGTTAACCTATACTGTGAACAAGAGCTGTGAGCAAGAATTTCCTCTCAATGGACAAAAATACAAACACTGTAGAACTGTCTATGGGCAGACACTTAGCTGCAGAGTGCTGTTTAATTAATGTTAATTTTTGATTTATTGATTAAAATAAATTTTATATATCCTGAAAATAATTATATTTTTTAAGTTTGCAAAGTTTTGGCATAATGACAAGATCTGCCATAAAAATATTGTCAAAATCATAATTCCCAATGGAGTAAATAACAATAGTAGTGCAAATTTTGAAAACTGCACAGTTAAGGCAGATTCTCTAGACCTCTGTAAGTGAAAGATTAAGCCAACTCACCTACATTGTTTATCTAAGATCTAACTGTCATCTCATAAATGTCACCCATGTGAACATCTATTACAAACTCGCATTGGGAATTAGTGCTGTCCTCTGATCCGCTCGTGAGCTATGTCCCTCCTGTGTGGCCAGAGCACAGGGCAGAATGGCTGCCATGTAGGTTTGGAAACCCTGCTTACTTCCAAATACTTTGCTATATTAAAATACTTTGTACGGGGCCAGCTGAGAATGCAGGAAGATAAGTTATAGATTCCCAATGCTAGGAAAGCTTATCTTAATGTGGTTTACATGTGCTTAGTAATATAAAATGTTTATTACAACTATTTTCATGAATTATTCAGCATGGTAATAAATTATCTACCTTTTCTTCAAAAAAGGCCGTATTTGATAATTTAAATAAATATATAGCAATGGATGAATGCACTGGAATTCCCAGCGCTACTAGGACGACGAGTAAGTACCTCACCTGCCAAATCCAATCATGATGTTAAGGTCAATTAGGAAAGTCTGGGATCTAAAATAAAATAGGCAAAGGTGTAGTATATTTGAAAGGAAAATAAAAGGAGAAATGAAAAAATAATAAAAAATAAAGCTTACTACCCAACTCAATAACTTTTCCCTTGGAGGACACAATGGATCCTGGTAGAATTGGAAGCCAGTAAGTGCTTGCATATTTAATTCAGCAGATAAAGTCCTAGCTGCTGAAAGCATTAAGGTCAGATGTTGTACGTTCCATCAGCATAAAGGAAACAAAATGCTTAACCACATACATATCTACTCCTAAAGTTCGGCTGTATCTGGCCTATAATACGTATTTAATACAGCAGTCCTCTCAAGAGAGTTCTGGTGACTAAATACTACTTTGTAAAGGCGATCACATTTCATTTATATTGTGTACTCCTGAAAAATTATGTGCTTCTCTTACACTACATAAAGGTCAAATCATTAGCCTGGAAAATTTCTGCATTCAGAGTTAGAGAGAAGAGCTGTCTGAAGCTTTCTTATTCAATGTCTGCTCAAAGGTTGGGCTATTTCATTTGGTATCTCAGACATCTTCAGATCAGTAACATGTACTGTTCAACTTAGGCACACAATGCTCTCTAGAATGCAGTATACTTGATTCTTATTTTGTTTGCTGTGAGAAGTTTTAGGTTAAGCACAGTTTATCTGTTCCAGAACTATGAACATGTCTTTCTGTATTGCTTCTATTGATAGATTTTCTTCATACAATGATTTTAATGTCAAGGTCAATTACATGCGGGGTCACTGATGAATCACACCTTTTTTTCTTTTAAGAACCATAAAATTTTGACCTACCGAAAACCTTTCCACTCCTTATTTCCATCGAATCATCTCAGCAAGAGAAAGAAAAACAATTCTGGCTGAACTGTTTCTATCAAGTCTTTAAAATATTATCTCACTATCCAAAGTGATTTATGTGGCACATCAGATGAATGGGAGCACATATCAATTGTGCTATCTGTGATGCACGAGTGTCAAGCTGATAGAACAATAAAATGGTATAGTCACAACAGATGAATATTTTTGTTAAATCTTTCACAGAATACCACAGTAAAATATTTCACACAATTTTTTTTTTTAATTGAACATGTGGGGAAAATATATATAGGAAAACTTGTTCCCACTTAACTTTCTTGATCTTTTGACATATTTAGGTGTGGCTTCCTTTATTTCACATGGTTTGCATTTTTCAGGGTGGAGCAAGAAGGACTACCAATACAATAAACTTTTCTTCTTTATCTGCCCAAATCGGAAGCCAGCCCAGGCATGGATGTTCAGGTCACTCAGTTTGTTCCAGCACTTGGCATTCAATTTTTTGAGGTTTATTCCTTCTTAGGAAAAGAAATAGCATGTATATATTTAAATGGGGATGTTTAATCTATAGGTAAATCAAGTAATATCACAAATATAAAAGTATCTCATCAAATAAATGAACTACACACACTAATCTGTGGATGAAGGGACATCAGTATCTCACAGAGACTAGCTACACATCAACAGAGATAAAGCACCTTCAGGTCTTTAGGGTAAATGATTCCTGTAATAATGTATCTCCAAAATAAATTGCACGAGGCTGGCACACCTGACAAGGGATCTGTGGGACAATTATGCCTATGTGGAATAACAGCTCAAAAGTGGGCACCCTACAGCATGTAAAAATTATCAGACACTTATGTTTAGTACTTGAACCTGTCTCTTAATGGTGTATGGATTCTCTACAAAATGTATACGGTGTGTACATGTAAAAAGATAAGAGTTTTGCATTTAATAGAGTGGTCTAAAACTCAATTATTACATAACTGTAATAAAAGACAACCTCATAGATGTAAATCTACACTGCAAAATCAGTAACTATTTTTTCATAGCAATTTAGACAAAGCAACAGGTGCAGTATCGTTTAATCTGATATCTGAATTTCCATTAAAAAAAAAAAACCTTTTAATAATTGTGTAAGATTTGGTAAAGATCTTTCACGAGGTCCTGGTTCGGCCAGGACAGGGTTAATTTGGTGCAGACGAGGTATTCCATACCATGCTGCCATCATGTCCCGGGGCCAGTTCCTGGTTCTTCAGGTGTGACTCATGTTCTTGGGGCTGCGTGCCCCGCTCCATCTGTTTGTCCACGCGGTATCGCTTATTTCGTACATCGTTTTTCTCACTGTTGTGATTGCTGTTGTTACTGCGATTGTATCTTGTGCATCATTGTATTAAACTCTCCTTATCCCAACTCAAAAAGCATTCTCAAGCACTCCTGCCTTTCCCTTTGTCTGAGGTAGGGGGGCAGCAGCAGCAGCCACGTGGCTCGGCTCCCAGCAGGGACTGAACCACCACAGCTTTACTAAACCACCACACACGATCAAAAGCAAAGTAAACAAAAGGGATGAAAACTAACTTAGTAGACGTTTCATTGTCTCTCTGTGTACTATAAACTGAGCATTCCTTACCATTTTTTCCAAATGCTTTAAAAATCCTATCCTAGAATTCCCACAGTCTTCCACAGGGATAAATAGCTAAAGATTAAAAAAAAAAAAAAAAGAAACTGTCTGTGATCTCAGTTCCTTTCTAGCTCATGCTTTGACACAGAGCTTTTACTTTTATTCAGTTTCCTTAGAATGGATAACTCAGTTCCTACACTGTCATTTCCACCAGTATGGTTGATACCTAAGCTGGAGTTGATACTCAAGCTGAGGCTGATACACTTCAGCAGTAGCTCAAAACAGCAAAGGAGCCAAGCCTCTTGGCTTAAAGGAAAATTCTTAGAGCAAACCTCTCAGAGCTGCACAAGCAGCTGCAAGGTCTCAGTCTTTGGCCTCTCTGTCTCAGTATTTAAAGTATCAAAAATTGCTAGGTTTCTAAAGGAGTGTGGAGAACAAGACGGAAGCCAACTGATCACTCAAGCTCAAAAATTTCATGCTACACAATGTACATATTTACAGGATGATTTTACACACCTGCTGTATCTTGACTACTGCTGTATTTTCAAAATTAATTTTCTTCTGTACCTTGATTACATCTCTGTGTATTTCCGTAATCTCACCGTGTAATTTGGAACACTATCCTTTCCTTTGGACTGACTTCCCTCAACCATTTAATGTCATTAGCAAGCCTCAGTATCTCACTGCATTGTTCTCTTTAGAAATAAAATGCAGAAAAGAAAACTGCATTGTCTGAAGACAACCCTTCAGTTACTACTTAGCCTCAGAAGACCCATCTGTCATCAATATCTTTATCCACTGAAGTCTCTCCTGGTTCTACTCTTGATACACTCACCAGTTAGTGTTTTGCATTATACTTTATCAAGGTTTTTCAAAGCTCAGATTGGACAAATACATTTACAGAAATGTTACTGCCTAGAAAACACACTTTATGACAACCAGCTCATACACCTCTTTCATACGTGCTGTCTCATTGCTTGTCAACAAGAGTTCCATGTAATCTACTCAGTAATTAACGTAGCTACATACTCAGCAAAGATGAGCTCCTGCCTGACTGAATAAAAAGGAAGAATCTATAATTACTGAAATTATGGTCCCAGTGCTCTAGTTTGGGATACAATACACAACAATATTCTAATGAGAAGATTTAGACCAACTATCAAGTTCAGCACTAATTTTCTAAATAATACTGTAATTGCAGGAAATATGGAAAAGAGAAGAGAGCAAGGCATAAATCGATGCACAAAAAACCCTACAACCGTATATCATGTTTGATACATATCTAAGCGTTTCCCAAATGGGCAGCAGAACGATGAGACAACCATTTGTGAGAGCTGTTATGCTACCCAGGTGGGACTGGACATGCCCATGCAGACACAAGCCCATGCAGACACAAGCCCACCTCAGCTGATTCTAAACTGCATTTCCTAAGTGCTCCAGTTACGGTTGTGTGCAAAATGGGAGCAAAGTCTCCCTTGAAAGGGACATTGGGAGAATCCTGCCCCTTGCACCCTCCTTTCCATCACCCACTTGCAAGGCAACTCTGCAGGCAAAATAATGTGCAAGGTACAGTGCTAGTCCTTAAATTGGCTTAAGCTGAACTGATTCCCTAGCTTTGTTTTTATGTTTAAATACCGCTTACTACACAATATAAAGCAGTGTCACTGTTTAAAATTATTGATCAGATGGCCTTCCATATTTAAAATGAATCATGATCCTACTTAAATGAAAGTTGGATGAACATGAAGTAATTTCTTTTAATGTATGTTTATGTATTTATTTAATTACATATTTTTTAAAAAATAAGCTAGAAAACACTGCTTTCTATCTACTGGGACTTTTAACAGATGAGATGTTAAATGTCAAGCATTGTATTTATCATGGAAATGCTTACACATTAATTTGCTGCATTATTAGTTATGCTGACATGATAAAAGCACCTTCATATACCCTGTGATTTTGCTCTGATTGTTTGTGTCAGTCTTGTAAAAGCAAGGGGGGGGCACAGCATGCTCTCCTGGTCTCTAACTGGCAACATGAATTGAGGTCATTAGAGCATTCATGACCTGTGTACAAAACAAGGTATCAGCGTTAGCACAAACTGAAGGTTCCTCTGGGACACAGGTAATTGCTCCTGCTGGTACACATCAAACTCTGTCTTCACTGCACAGGTTTATGAGCTTCAAAGACAAGAGATCTTTTCACTTTGAGGTTTAGGAATGATATATGGTAGACTATACTCTATTTTCTTTCTAGAAATGAGATTTATTGGTAATCCAAGGATAAAATAAGGATGATACCAGAAATACAGTAGTTGGAATAAGGCCTAGATCTGACTACTCTTAAAAGGAAACACATATTAACTTAAGAATCTCTCTTGTGATCAATGTCTTATTTATTCAGGAATACACATCTGCATGCGGAACAAATAAGACTATGTAAGTTTAAAGGAGGCAACTGTAACTATATCATATTAATTCAATTTCCTTCACCAAATCCCTTGAGCAAACTGTAAAGCAGGAATTAAAAAAAATGTCTGGGTCAGCCAAAAATGTATATCCTCAAGTACTGATTTATTTATTTTTGGCAGAACCACCTTTCCCAGGTGTTTATTAATTCAGAATTAAGGCATTTTGCCAGTGGTGGATCCAGCTCATTTGGTAACTATGAGCATATTTGATGCCCAAGGGAAAGCAAGAACAGGGCTTGTTTGTGACATTTCCCTCTTAAGAGTCTCTCAGACTCTAAATATACTCATGTCAGTGATTCTTCTAAGGGAGCTATACTTGCTATATATTCAATAACCCTCAGTGGATTCTTCTCCCACATACTTTTCCAGTTTGCCCTTGCACCCATGTAAACTTGTGCATTTACAATATTCTGTAGTGAAGAATTACATACGCTTCTTATCCAATATATTGAAGAAAAACCTTCTGCTGATTGTTCTGAAATCTGGCACCTATCAGTTTTGTCTGATGTCCCATAGTTTTTGTTACAGGAAATATACTGAATAACAAGCTCTATCCATATCACTCATTTTGTCTCATTAGATCGCTAAAATATTCCAACATGAACAACCATTTTTGAGGATGAAGAATATTAGCTTCCTCCATCATCCTTGTTCAGTAAATCTTCTTGCCCGTCACTCATTTCTCCCCCATTCTACAACCTGTTTTATTTCTATCGTGGCACTTTTAATAAAACTAACAAATAAACTCAAGGAAAAATTTAGACATCTATTATCAAAAGAGACAGGAAGAAGCTGTCTTTCATTCCCTAACTAGTCTCATTGATATCTAGTCTGTGGGAGACTGAAATGGAAATCCCACTTGCCTGACTTGAAAGTATGTCTTCCCAGTAAACTTAAGGTGTTCCATTTTAAGAATTTAAATATACATTCTAACAAAAAGATAAAGAGATAATTACTCTACAACTCAAGTATTTGTCTTCCAGAAGTATAGACCTAGGCTCCATTTTTTCACTAAAAGATGTCTCAGTAATTTAATGATAAATAAGTGTCAACAGAGGCTGAAAGCTTCCCACATAAAATACCATCCTGCACAATGATCTAGTAAACTGTGTTAACTGAGGCAGTGACAAGTTCATGTTGGCCCAAGCAGACAGGGCTTGAAACACATATTCTTGCTTCCTGATGAAATTATTCAAGCACAGACATTTTAGTTGAGGCCTTTCCCCCAAAATTCTGTGCATCTCAAGATAACATGTCCTGAAAATGTGATTAAAATTGACCATCACTTTCACATTATTCAGCAAGACCTGAAATTTCAATTTAAAACACTCAGAAAAAACATTCATCAAGTCCTTGTCTGGCCCCAACCTTTGTTTTTCAGAAAAAAAAAGTACTATTTTTTAAAAATCAAGTTAACCGAGTAAATTTATTCCCTACAACACTATAGACCTTTACATATCCCAGTAGCATGCAGCATTTCACCTCATGTGCAGAACAAAATGTTTTCACAAGATGTTTTTTGCAAGGCAGCAGCCAAGCGTAGTATGCAAACAAACACACTCCCACAATATCTAGACCTGAACAACACATTAAATCTGAAATTCAGAAAGAGAATAAAATGTCAAAGTTGAGTTTGAACAAAGTGTGACAAAGAACTGATGGATGGAGTGAGCAGGAGAGGCAATAATTACTTAGTAACGAGTCAATTGAAATAAGAAAGTGAAGAAATATCACTGAAAGAGATGTGAAAAAAAAATGGTTTGCATTGAGGCACACATGCAGTGCAGTGTCTCCCACTCACTGGTCGGGATTTCAATTTTTCATTTTAATGAAGTTAACAGCAAGCTGACAAGTGTATCTTTATGAGATAGAAGACATGTATATCACTTTTAAGCTGTCTGTAGGTTTTCTATTTCTGCTCATTTACCTATATCTATTCTACATGTCAAAGCATGCTGAGTGCAAATGAATGGTGAAAGTCTCAGAGCTTAGCAGGTGTTCCATGTTTGTCTGATAAAGGTGTTCCCACCGCCTCTGCAGTCTGTGAACAGCTTCCTTATGTCATGTTTAGTAGATGCTTGAGGACAACTCTCTAAACCACTTAAATTATTTTTTTTCTTTCCTCTTCTGAAGGGAGAAGTATTCTTGCACTAATTTTGTAACCATGAAGGAAGAATCACATTCAATGGCATTTTTGATTACTGCTCTTCTTAAACCATTTTCCAAATTTAAATTCAAATGCAAATTTATTTTTTAAATTAAATAAAATATATTTCTAACAGCTTGTTTTACTGCTAGGAGTCTCCAGAGATCAATAGCGAGATTCCCATAACTCACATTTAGAGAGTCCCTGTCCTGCAATGTTTCAAATCTCAATGCAGGCACAGATTAAGAATATGCATTATGTCTATCTTGTCACTGGGGGAAGGATGGCATTGAAAATTTAAGAGTTTTGCAATAAACCATATACTAAAAATATCAATTTGGATGAGAAAAGAAAGGAAACTGTCACAGTTAAGGTTCATCACTGGATATGGGGTCCTCATCAGTGATTTATGTGATTTGTCTTTAGACACTGCCTGCATTCTACCACGATTCATAGCAAACTTTCAATAACAGACTATTAATTGTGTTGATGTTTGGCTACCCAGAGATAATCACGTGCCATTCTACAGGTACCTTTATAACTATAAAATATTACATAGATATTATTCCAGTTGTGTTATTATTAAGAAGAAAATGAGAGTTAATGAATCAGCTTATCTCAGTTTTGGAAGCTATAAAGGAAGGTGAACAGAAATAACAAATGTCTGAGATTTTCCCTAAGTAGGGTTTTCAATTGGTAATGTGCAGTTGTTTGTGCAGCCCTTTCAGATCCTCAAGGAAAGATGCTCTGAAATATACTGCTGTTGTTATGGCAAAGGTCACCAGATGGCACTGTTAAACATTTAAAGATTTAACTGATAAAGATTCAGTTTTTTACATGAGCAAGGTTTTAGTCTTAAAAGAAAGCGTTATTTTGTTGCTTTTTGGATAGAGAATCTTTGAGAAAGGTCTCTGACAATTAATTAAGAAGCTTGCGGTCCATCTTGATTTCTCTAACTAGAATCAATAACGGAGAAGGAGCGATGTCCTGAGAGACCTGCGGTGCAAGTTCTCCAATGAGAGGCAATTGCCCACATCAGCTGCTTCTGGCTTCTTTGTTTTGAAGGCCAACATATGTAGTGCAACATATACTCGTTGCACAAGAAGCATAAAGCTCTGCTTATGTAGAACTCATTTTTTTCATTTGGAAGCAAGCCACAAAATTTTTATATTCAGTATCATTTGTCAAGAATCAAAAAAAAAAAAAAAAAAAAATTACCTTGGAAAGGGGAAGTGGTAAGAAGTCCCCTGTTCCTTAATGAAGATTTCTTTCTGTTTTTCTCCATAATTAGAAGTCCCTATTTTTTTTTCTGGAGTGTTCAGGGAATTTTTTTATAATAACAGGAGAGTATACTTTGACAGAAACTTCTTGGCAATGCTTTATACTAATTGATTCTTTATGGTCTAGCAAAAAAACATACTGATAATCTCTCAGTATTACCCTATTCTTATGGGATATTCTACCCAACAATATAGGCTTCTTCCTCCCAAAGACTGGTGTTCCACCAGTTCATTAACCTGAAATCTTCATTTTCAAACACTGGAAGATATATTGATCAGCACTCTTTCACAGGACATATATATCACATTTCTCTACTGAGATCTAATAGTAGTGGAAGGAGAGGGAACGCGTACAAACTCGCACAGAAAATGATACACAGCATAGACATGTTTGACGTGAATTTTATCTCCTGGATAGTTTCTGAAGAGATTTATGAAGACAAGTTGTCTAACTGGACCCAAAACGATATATAAAATCTCACTGGCTGGTCACTCAGGCAGGGAAACCTCTGAAGAATTTCAGACCATGCCTTTATATTTAGTGAATTTTCTAGTCACTTAACATGCTAGTATAAATAATACTGTATTTTATAAACTTCATCCTCAAGAGTATAAAACCATCAGCATATATAAATTGTTATAATAATGCATGACAGCATAGTTTGCACGAGTCAGCAAAACTGTATTTAGAATTAACCCAGTGATTAATTTCATTGGCACCAATTGAAAAGAAAGTCAGCAAATACACTACTTTTACAGTGCTATTATAATACAGAGAGGCCCTATAAACACGTTTTAGGTGTTTTGAATCTCATTCTATTTCCTAGTGAGGCAACAGAACTCCTGATAAGTCACTTAAACTCTTTTGGTTTTCATCATTATCTACAAAATGGAAATAACAGTATTGTCTGACATGTTTTTAGCTGTCTTTTGAAACTACGGTCTGACTATAATCTCATTCTAGCCAATGACAATACAGGTGAGAATGATTAATTCAGGTATTTGGGTATTCTAGGGTATCACCATTTTCCTGTGTTTTGTGGGGAGGAAAAATTTAGACTTTTGAAACCATTCTAACCTAAAGCAGAAACCATTCTGAAGTCTCAAAAAGTGCCATCAGAATATTAACACGACCTTTTGCACTGTTGATGTCTCTAGAATATATAATTAGGAAATAAATAACATTATATTAATTCCTGCTGTATTCTGGAACTTGCTGTCTCCTTTTACATTAAAATGCAGATGTGCTTTGGTAAAAAAGTATATTTCCTTCATCGTAAACTTAAATTTGCTACAATTAGTCTACCTATGTCTCGAATTCTATCAAGAATTTAAAGAAAAAACACAGATATAATCCACATTCAGAGCAGCCCTGTGGAGAAGGACTTGGGGTTGTTGGTTGATGAGAAGCTCATCAATGTGTGCTAGCCATGAAGGTCAACCGTATACTTGGCTGCATCAAAAGAAGCATGGCCAGCAAGCTGACAGAGGTGGTTCTCCACCTCTACTCTGCTCTCTTGAGACCCCACCTGGAATACTGCATCCAGCTCTGCAGCCCCCAACACAGGAAGGATATGAACCTATTTGAGTGAGCCCAAAGGAGGGTCACGAAGATGACCAGAGGGCTTGAAAACCTCTCCCATGAAGAAAGGCTGAGAGATTTGGGGTTGTTTAGCCTGAAGAAGAAAAGACTCTGGGGAGACCTTATAGTGGCCCTTCACAGAATCATACAATCGTATAATCATAGAACGTCAGGGGTTGGAAGGGACCTCTGAGGATCATTGAGTCCAACCCCCTTGCCAAGCAGGACCATAGAATCTAGGGCAGGTTACACAGGAATGCATCCAGATGGGTCTTGAAAGTCTCCAGACAAGAAGACTCCACAACCTCTCTGGGGAGCCCATTCCAGTGCTCTGTAACCCTCACAGTAAAGAAGTTCCTCCTCATGTTGAGGTGGAACTTCCTGTGCTCTAGCTTGCATCCACTGCCCCTTGTCCTATCACAGGGCACAAGTGAGAAGAGGTTGTTCCTTTCTTCTTGGATGCCAGATTCCTTTTATGCAGGGTCCAGGAGTAACTCCCTCAACCAGCGTGGAATGGCATGGTTGCCTTTCCCCACACCGCTTCTTCCTACCGACAGGACACCATTTATTAGTGAATATTCCCCAAAACTTGACTGGTTTTGGAAGTGAGCTTTTACAATTTGCATTGTAGCTCCTGGATGATGACAAGTGGAATTCATCTCACCTGGTTGTAGGCACCCAGATGTCAGGTGTGTGGCCAAAATCATCATCTGTTTGTTCTTATTAATCAGCAGCAAGAGGTAATTACCTTTAGAGAGTGACTCTTTCCCTAAGGTCAATATCTAAGGCACTGACAATGAATCAATGTCTGAAGTAGAGAGGAGGAACTTACCTCCTGGAGATGCCAATCTTTTCCCACTGGCTAAAAAATGGGCCAGGAAAATTCACTTACATCAGGTTTAACTTTTAAAATTCCATGTATAACTCCAATATATGCAAAAATAAGGAGGTAGCTGAACTCACTCAAGCTGTTGCTGCCTTTTAAGAGCCAGATGTAAATATTTTACGGCATTCAGATAAGACAATGTTTCTTCAAAGCTCTCTGATACCTTTAGTGCCCAAGGTGATAATTTTTCAATGCATTAGATGCAATGCGCTGTTGACCAAACAGCACACCCCCAGAGGGAAGCCAGGGATTTGCCTTTACCAGCTCCCTGCTCTCCTTCCCCCTATTCTCAGAGAAGATACGAAATCATCAGGGATTTCAGGCCAGAAGTGTGTCCTCCGGATAATAATTAAGATCTGTCTGCAAATTTTCTGAGTTATTCTACCACACTCCAGCAACTGCCAAAGCAGAAAGATACCACTTGTGTCTAACTTCATGTATCCCTCTATATCTACACATTATTGAATATATATTCAGATATATTGTCGGACATATACGTGTATTTATATAATGATCCTCAAATCAATGCTTCTTTACATTGCAAATTTCAATTTTACAGTAAAAACACAACGTGATGGATGTGGGTCTCTTTCCATCCAAACCCTCAATATATATCCATCTGTATCAATACTACCAGCCATAAAATAGACCTCTATAAAATACAGCCAGTACTTAGGACTAGATTAAATTAGCGAAATGCCTTCAGCTACCTATGAAAAGAAGTTAAAAGGAGTTAACCGTACATTTGGCTCCTTTTTTCCCTCTCTCATTGCCCTGGCACAGAGATATACATTTCATTTCCTGTTGATATATACACTAGCTAGCAATAGTTGGTCTGTAATTTATTCTGAGCGGGATAAGAAAGACAAAAGGAAGGTATTGCAGAGAAGTGCCCTGTGTGGAGAAGCTTAGTTTGATGAGAAACATGCCATGGAACCTCACATAGCTGTCATTATTTCCTTTCACCACCTCCAGTCACTTTGAGGATATCGGAATATTTAAAACCCCTACCAAAGCCCTGCATGGGTTGTTGGCCGAATGAGGTGGAATCCTACACCCTAAGCCACATCATCTCTGTAGGAGTGGATAGACGATTTCAAATCATCTGTGGAGGGGTTGGACCAGGTCATCTTTACATCACCTTTGGATCCCTTCCAACCCAAAGCATTCTATGGTTCCATGGTTTTAAATGACTGAGCTGTTTTCCCTCACTGTTGCTCAGCGTGTGCGTGCGTGCCTGGCCCACTGTAGAGGCACAGCAAATCCTTGAGTTCTTACTGCCTTAGCGGTAGAGGTCATGGTAGCAAACCCAAGAAGCTCTGAGGTATTCAGCCGTAACTCAGGTGCTGAAGGTTGCTTGTACACAGCCTCGCTTTGTCTATCTGTGTCTTTGTGTTTAAAACACAACTCCATCCCACGAAGTCTGAAATGTAAGAGGACAGGATGACACCAATGCGAAGAGATCTACTTAAGCTTGGTGGAAAACAGTCAGCCAGACCAATGTGACTTACTCTACCATTTCCATCTCTTGCAAGTGGAATCCCTTTGGGCTAAGGGACACAAGCTGTAGCCCCTACAGCCACATATCCTGGTGCCATCATACTCTGCACCAGACAGCTGGATAGGGATCTCTGCTGGGGAAGTCAAGAGGGTGTCTGGCCCTCCAGGAACTCGGAGTCAAGCTCCAAAGAGCACCTGAGAGACTATGAATTGGCTCCAAGATGGGCACAGGATGAAGAGCTTGGTGACTGTTGGGAGAGTGAGAACGTGGAGACCAACAGGAGCATTTGGAAGAAGGAGCTGTCCCCCAGGTGGAGAGGAGTATGTAGAGAGCATCTGCTTTACCACTGTCCACACCTGGAGCTGGTCCTGCTCTGGACACAAGAAAGTCACACTGCCCATGGCAAGCCTATTTCATATACTTCAAAAATTAATATCTAAAAAATACGATTAAATAATGCTGTCTAACAGACCATGATTTTACTTTCCAGAGCAGGAGTAGGTGCTGTGACCATAACTCCACAGGATAATCCCAACACAGGAGGGCAGAGGGACTTTATTCACCCAAAACAGGTATTGGATTCAATTTCCAGCCATGTTAACATGCTGACAACAGAAGACCAAGCTGAAAGAATCCAGTACTTCTATAGCCTGGATGAATGTCCCATGTTCTTCATGGGTCCTAATCCAGGTCTTTGTACCAATTCCTGTGTGGGCTTTGCCACCTTGAAAACCTTCAGCCTCTGATACCACCTGCAGACGGGATCGATCTAGGATTCGACAGCTGCTGCCTCTTATTTGAGCCCCGTGTTTCCTTTCATGGCTCATTACAATAAGTTAGATGAGAACTATGGCTAATTGCTATTGCCGCAGTAATTTCCAGTCGATGCTGTTACTGTTTGTATATCACGGAGCTGGAATAATGACATGTTGTCTTTCCTAATTATATCAGCGAAATAATTCCCACTAAGCACGGCAATACTATTTTAATTAATATTATTATCCCCACGCATGTTCACAAAGCTTAGATCTCTGGAGCTGGAACTTCTTTCCCACCTTTGGAAAAGTTGAGCTTGACAGAAACCCACAGGTCTTGGATCCTTTCATGCTGCTAAGTGAGAGAGAGAAAAAGAGCTGGGTTTGAGTCTCGCCTTTGCCAAGGGCATAACCACGGGCAAGTGAATTTTGCTGACACTGTGGAAAGGGGAGAGCGTATTTAGATGTAGTTTGGCTTGTCTTCTTTCGGTGTGATTTCAAAGGATTCCTAACTTAGGAAGTAAGGCTTTAGTGAATGGGAATGAGGCAGCAAATTCTCCTTTGTGCTTCAGACCTAGGTTCACCACCACTTAGCTGCTTAAATTAACAATTAGCTATCGGTGATTAGCTAAAGTAGGATGCGGTTTACCCAGGCTACGTTTGCAGGTAAAGGGAAGCAGGAAAGCATCTCTAGAGGTGACCTTGATCTTTGGTTTTCTGGTTTTCCTTTACTTGAATAGGCTTTACATTTATTCAATGTTTCAGTTGATGTCTAAAGCTACGTGGGATTGAGTGGTGCTCACAGACTGTGTTGCAGGACCCACCCCTGTGTGCTTTTTCAGCCCGAAGTATACAAAGATCATAGAATCATAGAATGGTTTGAGTTAAAAGGAAACTTAAAGGTCATCTAGTTCCAACCCCGTGCCATGGGCAGGGACACCTTCCTCTGGACCAGGTTGCTCAAAGCCCCATCCAGCCTGGTCTTGAACACATCCAGTGTTGGGGTGTCTACAATCTCCCTGGGCAGCCTGTTCCAGTGTCTCACCACCCTCAGAGTGAAAAATTTCTTCCTTACTTCCAATCTAAAATCTCCTTTCCTCCAGTTTAAAGCCACTACCCCTCATCCTATCACCACAAGCCCTTGTAAAAAGTCCCTTCCCAGATAGTGTGTATGTTCTTGGGCTGGGAACCCTGTTGGTGTCCAGACCAAGCTGTCTACTTTGCTAGATTGGACTGTCAGGCCTGGATTATTGCTCTTTGACTTCTCAGTGGAAGTCAGAATTGACAGCATGGGCATCGGAAGCAGAAGGGACCATGGAGCTCGGGATATTGAACACTGAGGCTGCTGTGACTCGCTTTGTGGTAATGGATTCACCGAGCGATGGGGAACAGCAAGATAGAGGAGCTTGTTTTTTCACAACTTCACAAATGTCTGCTTCATAAAAAGGTGGCGATGGTTTTGTCATGCTGTGAGCACTGCGAGGTGTGCAGGGGACAGTTTGCATTAAAGGGAAGCCATCCTCTGGGCATGAAGCACCCTGTGGTTCATCAAGAGGGGTCCTAGAGCCAGTTGACTCTTTCTGATCTTCTCTATGCAAGGGTCTATGATGAAAGCGCTTTGTCATCTCTGTAGAATAAGACAAGGCATGCATGGAGAAAGGGAGGTAGAGCTGAAGCAGGGATGAGCTGAGATGGAAGCTGATGGGTAGGGCAATGACAGAACCAAATTTGAGCCCATTCGGTAGCTTCATGCCTTTATTGACACAACTGCTACCTTGGGGATCACCTCTAGGTTGGACACAGTGGATGACAGACCAGGTCATCACTGAGCTGTGTGCAACATAGAGGACTGCAGAGCAGAGAGAAGCAAAAAATATATGAGGCAAAGGCCTATTCATGAGCAGCTAATGGGCATCTCATGTCTAATGAGGAGGTCCCAGCAAGCCTAGTGCTTTATGGAGCTTCTTTGCATTCCTGTCAGCCTACTAAAAGAGGAAGAGGATTGGTCATCATGCTAAAAACCTTGTCAGATACTAACCACATCAATGTGTCACATCTGTGATACAGCAAAGGCACTGTTGGCTTATCTTGGGAAAACTGGGTTGGACATCAGCAGCTGTTTCGACCTCTGAAAACTCTAGAAGCAGTGCAAGGTGTATCTATATATACATATATAAATGTATAATTAATTTTTCCCCGTAACTGTTTTTAAAGTTGATTTGGCTGGTGCAGCATGGTGATGTAGCCTTCTCATCACTTCATTCCCACAGGGGATATTTCGCCAGGAGAAGAAAGTAATTAAGTCAAGTGCCTGTAGATTATTCAAAAGTCCCTGTGGGCACCAGAACAACAGTGAAGTTTCAGGGGGGAGTCCTCAGAGGGATCACTTGTACTCTGAAGTGGACAGGGCTGGGCAAAACATACGAGTCAGCTGGGAAACTGCACAGGATGATAGAACCAGAGAGGAAGTGTTTCTGGTGGTTGGCAATGATACACTCAAGATGTCCAGTAGGACATTAATTGGTAACCATACTTCCAGGTCTTGCTGATGTTCTGGACAACGGTGTTTTTGCAGTAGCTGAATATACAGCATTTATAAAGTTGTAGAAAACGCCGTTCAGATGTTTGCCCATTCTACCTTGGAAAATTGGGTGTGAGGGAACTAAATTGGACCTTTCGGTGGGAGGGAACTAAAACAGTGCCACTTCCATTTCATTATGTCTAGGAATTCTGGAAGGGCATCCTAGAGTGTTCACACTGCTAGGGGTATATATCTCACATTAAAATAGGTCTCTTGCTACCCGGGAATTTGTCTTCCCCGATGCCCCATCCCTAGAGACATTCCAGGTCCCATTGGACGGGGTTCTGAGAAACCCGCTCTGATTGAAGATGTCCTTGCTCCCTGCAGTGAGGTTGGACTAGATGATTTTTTTGAAGTGTCTTCCAACCCCAAACATTCTATGACTCCATGGTTTTATGATTCTTTGGTATTCTGTGAATATTTGTCCCTCTTTTCCAGAACTGGACAGATGATGGATTTTCTGTTTGTCTAGAATTCCTCTTTTTCAGTTCATTTCAAAACTGCCTGGAAGAAAACCAGGTGGTGGCAAGGCCTCCTACAATCTTTTGAGGCCAAAAGCTTGGGTTAATGGAAACATTTCATTTAACTAAAGCAGAAATGTGCTCCTCTGATTTTTACTTCTTAATTTCATTCTATACGATGTAACAGTCAGAGGGAGGGGAAAAAAAAAAAAAAGAAGAACAAAAGTAATTTGGAAATGAAGAATGAAAATGTTATCTGCTGGAAAGGTCAGAGAGGAAGTTTCAGCTATATTGGAACATTGCGCTCTTTTTTTTCTGTTTCCCAAGAGATATTTAATCAAAACCCAGAAAATGTTCCTTCATCAATGAATCAGCAGGCCATTTCTAACCAATCTACTTAACATGCTCCACTTTCACACATCAACACCTGCGCTATAATCATGTCACAGGAGGAGACAACTACTCGTTCCTGACTGGGGGGCAGAGCCAAAGTGTTTTTATTGAGGACACTGCTAAGCCAGGGTCATAAAATGACGGATTTAGCCAGTTAAACTTGTTAACACGCATGGGTTTGTCTAGACTGGGTTGTAACCTCAACCAGCAGACTCCTTCCGCTGTCCAGATTTGCTCTTCAAAGGGTTGTGTGGCAAGAAGGTAGAAAACCAGGCTGTTAACGATTCAGTTGGCAACAGCAATGGGGAAGTTTTGCACCATTTCCTTGTGCACAACGTCTTTGATTGCGAGGTGGGACTTTCATTCTAATTCGGTGTTAAACTACAAAGTGTAATTTGGTAGGTAGCCTGTAGTAGCATGAAATCTCTGAGGTTGGTGTTCACCCAGTGAGACTTGGAGAGGAACCTGATGAGGTTCAACAAGAGTAAGTGCGGAGTCCTGCACCTGGGAAGGAGGAACAAAATGCACCAGTACAGACTGGGAGGTGACCGGATAGAGAGCAGCTCTGTGGAGAAGGACCTTGGAGTCCTGGTGGACAACAAGTTATTCATGGGACAGCAATGCGCTCTTGTGGCCAGAAAAGCCAATGGTCTCCTGGGGTGCATTAAGAAGAGTGTGTCCAGCAGATCAAGGGAGGTCCTCCTCCCTCTTCCTCCCCCTCTACTCTCCCCTAGTGAGACCTCACCTGGAGTCCTGTGTTCAGTTCTGGGCTCCCCAGTTCAAGAGGGACAGAGATCTACTGGAGAGAGTCCAGCGGAGGCTACGAGGATGATG
>JAVSBS010011315.1:134789-148317 GCA_033124195.1 Coracias cyanogaster
GCCCTTTCAACAAGTCCCGCCAACCCCTGTGTGAGGATCCTTTTTCCCCTTTGAGACAGATGTACTCCATCTGTCGCTAGCAGACTAGGTGCCATATAAACTTCGCCATGATCAAAGAAACCAAAATTCCAACAAAATTTCAGTACTTAAAGAGGGCCTATAGGAAAGATGGGGAGGGACTCGTTATCAGGGAGTATAGTGATAGGATGAGGGGCAACAGTTTTGAACTGAAAGAGGGTATATTCAGATTAGGTATTAAGAAGAAATTCTTTGCTGTGAGGGTGGTGAGACACTGAAACAGGTTGCCCAGAGAAGTTGTGGATGCCCCATCCCTGAAAGTGTTTTGAAGGCCAGGCTGGATGAGGCTTTGAGTGACCTGTCTCATGGTAGGTGTCTCTCCCTGTGGCAGGGGGGTTGGAACTAGATGATGTTTAAGGTCCCTTCCAACTCAAACCATTCTATGGTTCTGTCAACTGAGTATTACAGTATATTTGACCACATAATAAAATACCAGAAATCAGTCAGAAAGAAAAACACCTAAGTCCATTTATTTCAACTAAAATTCCCAGGTCTCAGAGGTTTTGTTGTCAGTCTGAAACATCTATATATTTATTTTCCAAGTACTTAGAGGTATTGTCTTTCACGGTGTAGACCACATGGTAAAGTTTAACCAACTATCTCTCTTTGTATGAACAAGGACACAGGTTTGTATATTTGGTTCCATTTTACAGGAGAACTCATCTGAGAAAGGCTTGTTTGGTTATGTTCAGAAGCCAGTCCTGACAACTATAAATCAAATAAATCTCACTGAAATAAACTGAATTACTCTGATTCAAAGTTGCCAAGAACCTGAATTTAAATCCTGATAAAATTTAATATTCATTGAGATCACTGATTAAAAAGAGACAGATGTATATAAATTAACCTACAGTGGATTACAGTATGGAAGCTTCTGAGCTATGAAACATCAGAGCTCATCAGGAAAGAGACCGGACAACTTGCAATGTGGTAAGAGAAGAGGATTATCCACTTACAAGAGGATAAAGTAAATAAAACAGGTTTGCAAATATTTCAGTTGAGACACTCTCTAGAAACCATGACAACTCATGTGATTTCATGCTATCTTGAACACACTGTGAGGGACATACTTTTTTTAAGATACTGGCAGAGTGCCACTGCAAACAACAAGGAGAGGTGAAGTACTTGTGATGGGACCTCTTATAGAAAGCAGTAATTGAACAGGTGATATGCTGGATAAAAGAACCAACCCAATCTATGTATAAATAGATAGCCAAAAGAAGCACTCAAGATGTTAGGACACTGCAGTAAAATAAAAACAAAACTTAGAAACTGGAATTATCCCAGGAGGTAAATTGGATATTAAAGGAAATGCAGTAATAGGATCATGACTAATAGTAAAAGAAGTAACCATATACAGTCACAGTGACTACAGCACAGAAGTATACTTCAAGTGTCTTTAAGTGCAAAGAAGATGATGTTAGAGATAAAGAGGACAGGACAGATTGTTTATCTGTAATACAGTCAGGACTAAATGAGATTATATATAAATGGGCTCTGTTTAGTCAAATCCACTTTGGAGTTCAACAGTTTAAGAGATTGTGTGGAATATTGAGTCTGTTATGCAGGCTTGGGTTTAACTGAAAATAAAAATTAGGTGTTAAAGCTAGTAGGAAAGCAGTCATCTATTGCAGGGCAGTTTAAGTGCCTAAGTGGTGCTGGGTAGTGCTGGGGAAATGACTACAACCTCCACTTAAACCCAGCTGCACTTATCGGTTGTCATATGTCCTTCCACACATGTACATACACTACTTGGTTAAAGCAAGTTCCTTCTGAACATAACAAGAAAGCATAGCTCAAACACATGGCTAGGAGAGAGACTGGCATTTGCTTGTGATTTAAATACACAAATGTGCTTTGTAACAACTGGAAAACTTAGAACACAATGTATTACAAGGTATTTTTTCACTGTGAAGAAACGTATTTTTCACCAGGATTTGGTAGAATGGCCGAGAACCTCCAAATCAGAATTGCTGGACAGTTAACAGCCAGCAGGCACTGCCTGGAAGTGTGAAAGTAACTCTTGGAATCATGTCCAGTTTGAGACTAGAGATCAGGGACTGGGAAAAACTCTTATTTTTGGAAAATGCACCCAGCATATATATCCTAATAACAGAATAGCTGTCTCTTCAAGAAGACAGGCACACTCCAAAGAGTGCTCTTGATTACTTCATCCCGTGCCCTTGCTTCCACGATTTTCCTTTAGCATGAGGAGCAGATTTCAGTTCTTGCCATGTAGGAGGAAAATCAGAAGTGAAATAGTTTTCATTTTCCTTTTAGAGTTCCAGCTCTGTGGAAAAAACTGTTAGAATCTGTAACAGAAAAGACCCTGTACCTTGTCCTTAAAGAAGGTACATCTGATATGAGTAAGTGTTGGGGTGGACACAAGAAAAATGGAACATCATTAAAATAGATTCTAATTTTGTGCAGTATGGAATATTAGAGCAGCACATTCCCCATTTGTTCTTGCCTTTGTGCTAGAGGGGTCACTCACAAGGTGAACACTCCTGTGCAGGACAGAGAGCAGCTGCCTGCTGGTTTCACTGGACCAGAGCAAACCGCACAATTCTGTTGGTCATGGAGAGGCAAAGAGAGGTTAGTCATTATGAATTACTGAATTGTGAACCCTGTTTGGAAAGTAGACAGTCAGGAAGATTGACAAAATCAACATCAAGATTCTCAGTTGTTTAACCGTTTTTCTTATGGCACAGAAGTGTCTCTGGGAGACTGAAATGCCTTTATGGGTTGTCATGTCACCTTAAATTTTGGTGACTCAAGCACTGTGAATGACTTCCCTGAAGTACATAAAAAACTAGCAGGAACAGTAGAAGTAGGTAGTGAATACCTCTGGATATTCAGCACAATGTAGACTTCATGAAACACAAGTTTTTCAATACAACTTACTCATGGCAATAACATGCTGATATTTACAACAATATCTTTGATTATTTCTGAGAACTGCATTAAAAAAGGAATTAAAAAAATCAGGAAATCTGACAGCAGAGTGGATGGTGGCTGCTTTTGATGCCTTGGCTGCTCTCCACTACCTTCATTACTCAGCTCAATGGGGTGCAAGATCAAGAAAGTTTACTTCCACCTTTAGACCAGGGCCGCATGACTCTAGCAGGGTGCAGTGTTCTTAGGAAAGCATGCGAATTGTAATCACAAATTACAAATCTCTCTTCCACATAATATTATTATTCTTCCAGAAATCACTACCAAGAAGGAGGTGGAGAACGCAGAAAAAGAGACGAAAGCACAGACAGTGCAGTAATGAATAACAATTTTGTTTAAAAATTGTATAAAAACCAGCCTACTTTTGTTTATTGTCTTCTTAACATGCACAGTTGGACTTCTCTCATGTTTACGCACTTTGCCAATTTAAACTTATTTCCACTGAAACAGTACATACCTTTGTTGTACTGTTTCTAATATGTAATTTATTTGGTAAGAATAATCCTGTGCATTTGACTAAGAAAACAAATAAAACCAACATAATGAAAGTAATTTCTTTTCTATCTGGTTTCCACGCAAAAAATTTAAATGCATTTTGGGAAAAAGCCTGAGGACCAAACAGTCACTGCTGTTGAGAAGCCACTGAAGGAAAGGTGAAGCAACCTCAGAGACCTGCATGCTGAGCCTTCCCTCTCCTACATGTGCAAGGGCTGCCAGGAGGAGAACAGCAGCTTCCAAGCTGCACAAATCTGCAGCTGGGCATAAGAGCAATGTATCAGCCTCCAAAAAAATCAAAAGTATGGGTAGAACATTAGGATTTCATAACTGTTTCTTATTACCACTTCATACGACAGCTCTTCGGTGTGGGAGGTTATGGTTTTACTCCTCTATTTTGCTTCAAAGTGCTAAGCACTTCTATTAACAAAATTAGAAAAATATTCAGGTCAGTGCTGAACAGTAAAAATATTCCATGCAAAAGGATCATAAAGTAATTGCAAGCCATCTAAGAGACATCCTCAAACTGAAATGCCTCCAGTGCTTGGGATGGAAGGCAGGGAATTTGCTACAGCAGCCCTAGTTGTTCTCACATGGTAACTCAGGGTACAATAAAAAACAGCATCTAATGAGTTCACTCTGTATAGATCTCACAGAACAAATACAGTCAAGATAATGAACATAGCACACCTGGACGTAGGAATAAAATATCTCAGGAACCAAGGGCTTTCCTAACCAGAGACATGGAGATCTAGTTCTATTTCTGACACATCCAGAGCACTTGCGAGGCAGGAGGAGTAGTGCCAGGCCCATCACTTGGTTACTCCTGAAGCCTTTGCTCTGACCGTATTCCTCCGTTTTCACTCACTTACCCAGCGTTCTGCATTTTTACCTTTAGCCCATTGCCATTTAGGAACACATGCATTTTGGTGCCCTTTCTACAACCAAGGACACTGATTCAAGTTACATGTGGGCTAAAATCAGAACATGCATGATCCTGCTTAAGCCAAATTGCCCTCTGTGCTACACAAAACACTCTGTAGACAGCTTTCAGGAAATAAATAGTGCAAAATGGACTGAATCTGACCAAAGCTTCCACTGTATGAATAGGTAAACGATTTCTCAACTAAGTACTTAAGGATCTGCATTGGCTCATCAACATTCATAACTTCTGCCATAACATGAAGGAGATAAAGCAGAAACAAGCGCTGAAAAGAAGATAAAAGAAGAGCTGTTAAAAGCAAACATTCTTCTTTCATTGTGCTGCTAATTTTCTCTTTAACAGACTACATTCCCAACCCACCCCGAGCAAGGCAATAGTCTCAGTGGTGGTGTATTTTGCAGGTCTCTCAGCAGCAGCACACACAAAACCGTACCTATATAGGACACATCTGCCTGAAACTACCAGGCAGCTGCCAGATTTGTTTTCATGTGGGAGGATATCCCCTCAACTGATGCACAGATGGAGAAGGCAGTTAACTAGCAACAATAATAATCATCCTCCATTACAAACTTAGAGCTGAATCCAAATCTAAGGTGAGGAGCTGCAGGCGATTTTAAGGCTTGGAGTCTGTGCCCTGATTGTTAGTGAAAACACTAGTACACAACGTAAGAAAGGCACAAACCCCCTGTTTCCATTTGGGATGGACTCTTCTGTTTAAGCCTTTAAGCCCAGACAGAGCTACTAGACAAAACCATTTATTAACATGTCTACTACAGTATAGGATATAAACCAAAGAGAAGCCTCTGTTTCCAACAGCTATTAATCTTGGTGAACAGGTGAATTCTGTAATAACAAAAATGTGTTATCATGGAGGCTATCAGAGCAGGGAAGGACAGTCTTTCTCATCTCCTAACCTCTCATGTAATTCTGATTTAAATTATATGAAATCCCTTCGTAGTGAAAGATTTGTTATTTCCTTCTTCTACATCGCCCCATTATCCCAAAGAGAAGTTTATCACACAAATATTAGATCCATTATCTTACATATTATCATTATCATAATATGAGTTACAGGCAGAAAGATTGATTGGTTAGGTCTGGGTTTAGACACACATGCAAATATATCAATGCTTAGGAAATTTAATTTGCAACTTAAGATTAAGTCCTCTGAGGCAGGATTTCCAGTACTTCTGGCTCCATGCTGGTGTAAAATATGAATAGTGGGTGAAAATAATATCAATGCACCAGAGTAACCTTGAAGTCCCAGGAAAATTAGAATTCAAACACTTTGGAGCGCATCAAATTCTTGTTTTCAAAATGTTACATCAGCTTTTCCCTGTGTACTGCAAAACTAGGGCATAAAAATGTTCCCCTCCTGCACATGAATAACTACTCTACTTTATTAGTTTTTTAGTGCATGAAATACTCTAAAGTGAAAGAACTCTTGTACTTTCTGGCTATAGTACCAAACTAGAAGAGGAAAGGTGCTGCAGATATTTTGCAGTTAAACAAACGACAATACATTTTGCTGTAAACAACTACTGAAGCAATAATATAAATATATATATACACAGCATATCTGGCTTATTAGTTTTAAAACCATTCAAATTACAATTACAGCAGTTAACAGGCTGCAGTTTATGAGATTTTATGATGGACCATCAGACATTCTGGAGATGTCTAGTTAACCATGCTCCTGGTCTACCTGAGTAACTCTCCAGGTTGGACTGTCTCACTGTGTTTGGTCCTGTGCCAGCAGTCATGGCTACAACTACCACAGAAAATCAGCTGAACCCAACTAACATTTATGCTTCACGCAGTTTCATTGAAAAACAAAAGTTTAGACAGTTTTTTATTTTATCAAAATGGTTTCAACCACCCTTACATTGCAATTGCCTGACCAAAGGACAAACAAGGTCAGAGAATAATGAAATTATAATTCAGTGACAAAATAACAAGCAACAAATGAATATATTGGTAAATCAAGTCCAACAATAGAACGTTAGTCAAACAACAACAAAATGATGAATAGACTTAAGTATTCCTGTCAATGATTAAAATACCTAACTCTTGTACTTCTGAACTTCATCATTTTCTCTCCGTGAGGAGCAGCAGCCATGTGGTAATTGCTGCCTTCTTTAAGTCACCAGTGCAGATTTAATGTTCTCAAAGTAAAGCTATCACTGCTTTAAAGCCATGCAAAATGATTGCAGACTCTTTTGGCACCTATCAATAAAAAATGGGTTTCTGGTGATATTAAAAGATGAAAATCGCTTTCTTTTACTTACTGCCATCTCCTTTTTGAAGTCAACTTTATGACTGCAAAGAGAACAGCCATCTTTTGTCACTGTTGAAAGATGGATGGATTAAAAGGAGCACATATCACCACTGCAAATAGGCTACAGATCTTCATCAACATAAATCCACAAAGTATTTGACTGTATCAAAGAAACATATTCTGAAATTTTCATCCCATGAAGAGATTATAGGAACTTAAAAAGCAAATAGCCATTGATTCATATTACACAAACTGTTAAACCAAGGAGAAAAAGCAAACATTTAAACTTCTCCTTTGAAATCTCTTCCTTAACTTGTGATTATTCTTACTTAAATGTTGAGCAATGTTAACAGTTTTGTGAAGTCTCTGCTATGTGTTATGTTTCCCCATTCAAACTTTCTTTTAGTTTGCAAATCAATCAAATTTCATAGAAACTCTTTTGGCTTTTTCAATTGAGGCAACATTTTCTCTACTCCTTAGTACATCTTTCCATAGGAGGGCCTGTTAAGTGTTCTGGATACTGCAGTCATGGTGTTTGTATTTTACACTTTAGTAGCCTACAGGTTCATTAATCTTGACTCCATGTAACAACCAACTGGTTTTTCCTAATAGGCATCTGATAATTGTCTCTGGAATGATTATTTATAATTATTACAAGGTAATAATTATCACCTTAGTAATAAGGAGTTTAAACCACAGACCAGATTCCATCGATCAAGTGAGACTTTTCTCCATGACAGAAAACTTTGAATCCTTGATAAACCAGCTATACAGGGAAATAGGAGGGAAAATAACAAATGACAGCAAATTTGATGGCCAGTATGAGAGGCAATTGCCTAATGTGCCAAGGATTCCATTTGATACAGACTAATTAGACCATTTTGTGTCTTTCCAGAACATCAATACATCTCTTGATTTTCTCAGAGATATCAAGTACCCACAATTTTTTAACGCAGACTTTACTTTTTAAAACCTTTTTGACAAGAAATATGAATGAATATTATGAATACTAATTAACTTCAAAATAGTAATAAAAGCTTTTTCCTGAAGTGTTTTGGATTATGTATCTCTTTTTTTTTTTTTTTTTTTTCCCTGAAAACATCCATCTTTAGATGATTCTCTGAGGAGACTGGAGAAATTTTAGCACTATATTCTAAAAGTAAATTACACTGCAGCTGGTGACACACATCTCTTTAAAAATAGTATCTATGGATTGAGCTAAAAAGAATTAATAAGCTTCTTTACAATGGCATGGCTATTTATTCCAGGTAACCTTAAATGTGCTTTCAAAGGTTCCTACCAGGCATACTCATATATCAGCATTTGTGCTTATTTCCTGCCCACTGAATGGTCTGTCCAGAGCAAATGAGGGGAGCATACCCCAGGAAGAATAACAATGCACCAGGAAGAAGATTCCCCATTTAAGGTCTGATCTCTGGTAGCACAGCGCTCTCCTTCTCCCTTGGGCATTTCCCTGCCTGGACCCACACCCACAGGTCTCCTGCATCTCACCACCACCTTCACACCCTCCACAACCAGAATGTCTCAATCAACTATTCTGTCTTCCCAAGTTCATCAACTAACTATGCTTTGCACAGAAGAGTCATCATGATAACTCTTGGGACACCACTAATCCAAATGCAGGGAATATTCAACTACTTTTTAAAAAAATCATGTTTTGTGATGTATTAATTTTCAGTTATTATTTTAAGTCTTTATCACAATTAATAAAATCTAACAAATTCTAGATCTTAGTTCTATAATGTATTGTCTCACCTTTCTCTAAGTAACATCTCTATGTACAGCATGGATTTGTTGGAGGTTTCTGCAACTCTCTTAAAATGCATCATCAGGGAAAAAACAAAACCAAGCCTGTATTCTTCATCTTTAAAAGGGCAGGGTTCCTGTGATGTTTTACTAGAAAGCTAACACATTACTGTTTTTAAAAACATCCATTTTGGCTATGCTTAAGAAAACCACTAATTGAGCAGAAACTACCTAGGTAAGAGACTTACTCACTGAGAAAAATCCAAGTAAAAACAGAGTAAGCACTCACGCTGTGCCTCAGACCAACAGCTGAATCCCAGAATCTACTTGAACTAAGTCCGTAAATGATTGTATCTTTAGAAATATATATAAGTGCAGTAGAATCCATAAAGCCCTAATTAACACCTTACTACTAATGCTAAAATTTGTTCTGATTATAGTTGCACAAATACTGGAATTACAAATATTCAAGCTTTAGTTATGGTCATTTTTTGCAGTATGACAGGACTTCCCAGAGTGAGAGGCAATCACCAGTAGCTTTTTAAAATTAAAATTACATTTTCTATAGCAGAGGTGACTTTAGAATAGAAAACAGTCTCTGTTACACCTAAAACATGAAATACATTCTTGATGTATGATGTCTACAATCAGCATTTCCAAGCTACTTGCCAGCAGGATTTGCAGTGCTCAACACCAGCTTTGTCAGCTCCTTGGAAATCTCTGACGTATTTTATATAGCCCACACAGACTTCTCATCTACAGTAATGATGCTTTCACACAGGCAGGCCAGCTTTTGAACAGAAATTCAGGATAGAACCTGTATTACAGCTAAAAGATCACAGCACAGTAACTTTCCTGCACATCATCAGCGTGGGATGGATGAGTACAGTCCACCTCTATATTGGGCAAACACCACTTCCAAGGATGAGAGCTGGTAAGGGAAAGTTAATAGGTCTGTGGCTGCCTACTCACCTTTCCCATGTTCAGGAGTAGGGTATGACTATGAGAAAATTTCAGCTGATATCTGTACAAGCTGGGAGAGAACAAGCATAGTTAAATGCTGTCTTTGTTCTCTTGTTAAATTTCTGACTTAGAATCACAGAATCTTTTAATTTGGAACAATCATCCAGCTAGCCCCAAAAATGTGTCCCACAGGAGGCAGTAATGGCAATCTAAAAGCAGTAAAACTTATGACAATTAACAAGAAATGACAAAAAATACCCCAAACAAAAGAAACCCCCAGTAATTTCCATTAGAACTAAATGTTTTCAAATTTTATGGAGTTTGTAACTTGTTCATCCAGACCTCAAAAGCAGATTGAAACACCACATAAATTCTGGAAGATGCAAAGATTTACTAAATGGCTACAGCTTTTCCATGCTTTTACCACCAAAAATGCCCACAACATGAGACAATAATAAATCTCACCAAGATTTAGTTGCTAATAACAAGTCTTTTTGAAGGCAGATAAATCATTTTGGAAGTCTGGAAATCCTAATCACACTCTTTGTCAAGTCCCTAAATGCACAGCTGTGCTTTCATTAGGGGGAAAAGAAAGATACAAGAAGCACTTTCACAGCTGAAGTCAGAAGCAAAGGCCTGCAGATGTATCCATTAACAAGGATTGTATTTCATTCACATTATTTTTTACTTGGAAGATGATTGTAATTCGTTCTAACACAAGCCAACAGCAATTTCTACTTTCATTTATAGTCCATATACTGGAAAGAGTTTCCTGGATCCTTTGGTGAACACTGATAGGAGCTTTATTAAGATCAACATATTGTTTTTCCTTATGCAAGTACTGGAGCACTAAATACATTGAAAGCATTATGGTATGTCAGGCTGGACATGGATGTCTATAGAGCTGAGGTCCAAAACATCCCAGTTGTTGGGCAGCTCTATGTGAACTTACATTAAACCCAGCTTCTCCCTCCTGTGTGCTGGGAACTGTGTATGTATCATGTATATCCTTAGGTATGTATCATATGCATTATGTCTATCCTCAGGTATGCAGCAATGGTTCTTTCTGACTTTATGAGGAGTCTTAGAAAATCTGAGGCATTTTGCAAATGGCTCATCCCAGCTTTAGGCCCGTTTGGCATAAGGAGAGAAAAATTTCCTGGACTGGCAGAATGACTTTTTATTACATGTAATGTATGGACTTTTGAAGATAGGTAAATAATGTGATTGCATATTTCTGCATTTAACAGGAATGTTTGTTCATATATCCCATAAATTTAATAGTTTTAGCACTGGAATGATTCATGTCTTTACAACAGTTTCAAGACAATATCAAGAAACCTGGCAGTATTGGCGGACATCAAAACAAAGCTTTTCAAACAGCAGAAAGGGGATAATGTAAGGGCATAATTTTGTCTTTCAACTAGTTCTTTGTAAACTCAAATAGGACACACATGTAGAAACCAGTAACCTTTTCAGTAGGAGAGGAAGCATCCATGATCCCCATTTTACTTCATCTAAACAGTAATCCACAACATGTCACTAAAAAGTATGTTGCTATTTAAAGATATTTTTCCATTAAGCTCAAGAGGGGAAATTACATTTTGAAGATCACTGTGTTTTATCCTTTCCTCTAATACCAGACATTATGACCATGACGAGATTTAGTTTGGGTTTGTGTTTTTGTCTCGTCTCTAAAAGTCAAAACATCCAGCTCCCAGGCTAAGAGAAGGAAGCATGCCCAGGTTTTCCCGAAGAGCTAATACAACTCTTTACATTTTTATGCATCATAGGACATTCAGGTTTACCAGAAAGCAGATGTGTGGCCCCACACTGTGTAGTTAAATTTACAAGTAATTCTCTGGCTAATTTTTAACATAAATTATGACTGTCTGTTCATGGCAGAAAGCAGAACAGTTGCACTTCACAAAACTATTTTTAATTAGAATGTTCCTTAAATGTGAGTACTCAGGATGTCAGAACAGGTTTGTTTTTTTTTTTTTAATGTAACTGTGCACATTTTACGTAACAATTTGCAGAACAGAACTATTCCCATCCTACTTTATCCTCTTGATGCCACTGTGTGCCATTAC
This sequence comes from Coracias cyanogaster, assembly GCA_033124195.1. Taxonomy (NCBI): domain Eukaryota; kingdom Metazoa; phylum Chordata; class Aves; order Coraciiformes; family Coraciidae; genus Coracias; species Coracias cyanogaster. The sequence goes on from JAVSBS010011315.1 coordinate 146,362, forward strand.
TTTGAGAATTTAAAACTATATTCATGGCTTTCCTGTAGAAACCTAGAAATTACCTGCACACAAATGTTTGACACTGTTCTATCACTTTGTTTTCTTTCAATGAAGTAAATAAGATAAAATTTTATAAAAGACAACTAAATATTTTGCTACTTCAGAATCGTGAGCTTTTTTTCTTTAATCTGTAAGTCTATGTCACTTTCTGCAATGCCTTGATCCCAAATGGAACTGTTCTACCATAAATATTTTCAAATAAAACAAAAAATGTGAATTCACATTGTTTTTTATTTTTGTTCAAGAATTTAGTTTAGCAAGTGAACCAAGATCTGAATGCTCATTAAATGAAGATGTTTATTTTTAATAAATAAATTATAAGAGTCAATAACAAAGAATGCAACTAGATAAATGATTATGAAAATTATGACATAACCAGTCCAGGGCAGAAGCTATTATTTTGGGACAGTTGCTCAAATCATCTTAGAATGACACTGAGGCAGCATGCTGTGGCAGTACCTTACTACTATCATGTTTAAAATTAATAAACAAATTGAAATTGCTCCTTCAAGTACCAGAGTTTTATGCTAAAAGCAGGAAAAAAAAACAACTCTGTAAGGAATAGTTTCTGAATAGGCAGAGGGTGCTCCAGATACTGAGAAAAAGGGGCAGAGGAACTAACAGCTCTCATCCTTCAGCAGGGGACATTATATATCTCCCCTTTGACAAAAGTACAAGGTGAGACCTCCACTGGCCCTATTCCATAAAGGTCCTCCAGAGGTGAGCGGGCTTTGGCTGGGACCCCATCACTTTACAGCTGTGTCACGAGTGTAACTGAATACAACGAGCTGCCTTTCCCGCTTGTAGCTGGGTTCACTTCTGTTACAATTCTAGGAGATGCACACCATTAAAAGAAGGAAAAAGTCAGTTAAGCAGCAGGTCCTACATCTGGTACATAATTTTTAAAGACACTATCAAATATGCAAGACGATTAGAAAATAAAAAGTACCTTAGCAACAAATTGTGCTGAATTGCCTGCTGGTAATTAAAAAGTGCATTTGTTTAAAAGACCACATATCGTTCCTAATGAGTCAGGATTTTGAACTCCTATAGCAGGGCAAAGAGATGTGTTTGCATCTTAAATTACTATAAATGAGTCTTTTATTTTAAAACAGATACTTTCTCTCTGGCTGATCTGGATCTGGGAATGTGACATCAGCTCTTATGGAACCTCACAAGTGTGGAAGCCAAGCTGTACCACAAAGGAGTCAGAAAAGTGTCATTGTGCATTGGATAAACCTATTTTTGGAATCATAATCTGGTCTGCTGCTAATTCATCCTCTTTCTTAATCTTAGTGGTCATGATTTCCTCTGAGAAAACGGGAAGGCTGACAATGGTCCACTGTTCCATTAATCCCTCCTACAAATAAGGTATCTTCCAAAACGCATGTTTAATACTTTGCTACATATAAATGGATTTTTAATATCATTGGATAGACAAAAATTATTTTAGGAAAATGCTAAATATACTCTGAGAAAGTTTGATTTCATAGGATATGTTCTATTCACGATATCCCACAGTTGAAAAGAGACACTCAGTGAGCAGCCAATACAACTACAGCAGCCTTATTCAACAGCTGCATGCCAGAAAACATTGTTTTGCACAGAGGGGATCATGGTCACATCCTGAACTTTAAACATGGCTGTCCTGGTTTGGACAGGGCAGGGTTAATGTAGTGTGGCTGTTCTATACCATGCTGACATCCTGCCCTGGGGCCAGTGCCGGTGGGTGGGGGGGCGACTCCGGGTCTGGGACCAGTTTGCTCGGGAGCATCTCTTTGTTTACACGGTATCATTTATTTGTAGATTTATTTCCTACTGTTGTTAATGCTGTTATTACTGCGACTGTTTTCTTATGTGTCACTGTACTAAATCTTCCTTATCTCAACTCAAAAAGGCATTTTG